>PVLD010023138.1:0-28001 GCA_004027595.1 Dinomys branickii | reverse complement strand
CTTATGTATAATTTGGTATTTCCTTTAATGTTTTTGTGTTAACTAATGTGAAGATAACTATGTAATACAACATCCAGTTCTAATTCCCTACTATATTCTGTATAACTTTGTATTTTCTGTATTGTTTATGGCTTTTCTGGTTCATATGTCTCCATTCTTTTGTCTTTAAAATAAAATTAAAAAAAAAAAAAAAAAAAAAGACAGCAAGGTACTGGCAACAAAATACACCCAAGGATCAATGGAACAGCTTAGATGATGCAGAAACAACTCCAGACAACTATAAACACCTTTATCTCTGACAAAGGTGTCAAACACAAAAATCATAATAATTCTTAAAGTCATAGTTCCAACGTACCTCTTTCCACCTCCAACCACTCCCTTCTTTTAAATCTAGCATCCCCCATAACACACAAACACCATATGCTTTCTCTCTCAACATACTTCAATTTCCCACAGCAAGACTAAGACATATCACTAAAAAATTAAAAGATGACCTGTACTCAGAATCCAAGCCTGCTTAGGGTTATCATTAATTTTCAAGTAAAATCAAAGTATTTACAATTATTTTGTCTCAAAAATAATTTTATATTACTAATTATCTAATTCAGTTATTTAAAATATATAGGGAGCTAAGAAAAAACTTCTGCTCTAAACTGTTTTCATTCTACTCGCTTATGCCTCTCATATTGCTCATTTCCTTTTTAGTTGTAAATTCCTGAAAGTAGATGCTTACTTAGAAACACTGCAGTCTTAAACCAACTACAGCTATATGAAATAAGTAATATGATTAGAACAATGCTAACACAACAACAAACCAAGTGTTTCTTCATTTTGTATCATACTGAATTCTAGTGTGTCTCGCCTTCACATATTTAAACTATTTCTTCAAATCACTAAAACCCAGCTTATTTCATGTAAGAAGAGTTATGAATATAAGCAATTATGAAAAAACATAACCACAACTTCTAAAATCAATGCACGTTAAAGTATGTCTTTTATGAGAGCACACGATTACACAGAATAATGAATTCATTGTGGCACACACTTGAACATGCCTACTCTTTCACTATCATCTTTACCTTCCCCTTGATCGCTTCCCGCTCTTTAATAGTCTCCCTTGAGGTATGTCTTAATGGCAATAAATTAACCCACCCTGTGAATACTTATCACTAAAATAGCTAACTTTGAAAGTCACAATGCCACCCATGTCTATGTTGGGGTAATGTTCTCAAGGACTGTAACCTGTCCTGAACAATATAGAATATAACTTAACCACAAACCCAGAGCTAAAAAAGAATGTCTACAGCCATGAAGGCTTCTCATTTATTACCTTACCTGAATTCATGTTTTAAATACATTAGAAACAGAAACATAACTGTCCATGAAACGCTACAAGATCTAAATACATGGTTTTAACAGCAATGTTAAAAGGAACCATCACAAAAAAAAGTAACCATCACAGAAGTAACCATCACAGCAGTTTGCTCCTGTACCTTTAGCAATAAAATAATAGTAGCATTTATTGCATGCTGCTCACTCTGTATCAGGCAATATGATAAAAGTGGTTTTCTAACTCTCATCTCATAATCCACACAACAGTGCGAAACAAAACAATCACCTTCCATTTAACAGACGAGGCAGCTGAGGCTTGAAAAACTTTAAGACTATTTGTCTATGAACCCCCAATTTGAACTCAGATGGGTCTAACTCAGAGCCCTCATGGCTCATTATGCTCTATTACCTCAAATTCCTTCAAAACACTTGGTCCCTTTAAAGTTATGAGGCTAATTAAAGATAAAAGGTTCATTAGCAGAGATGAAATAAAGTATTTTGTCCCAGTTGCCTATGTAATTAAAAATTATTTCGCTCTTAGTTTCATAGTGTTTTGAATGCTATAAAACTTTTCTTTCCCTGGTACTTGGGATGGAACACAGCACCTTCACACTGAGCAACATCCTGTCCTTTTGTTTCTGTTTTTATATTTGAGACAGAGCCTCAGGAAGTAAGTTGCCCAGGCTGGACTCCAATTTATAATCCTCTTGCCTCAGCCTCCCAGAGTGCTGGGATTACAGGGTGTGCCACCACACTCATCTGAAAACTTTTTTTAAAAAAACCACATGCTTCATATTAATTTATCAAGCTCTTTTTAAATAAGTAATTTATTACTATACTTTTATGCCTATCCATTCTTCATCCAAGTTGCACTGAGTAAGCATCTACACCACTAAGCAGCTATCTGTGTGTATGTAAGGAACTATGTAAGGCCACACGGACTTTACCAACCTGTTAACTTCAAAGAACATATAACACAGAGGAAATAAAAATATAAAAATACCTACATTCATACCACTTTCATCCACACTCTCCCTTAAATAGGTAAGAAAAACAAAACAGAATCTACTAGGTCCCTCTTTCTCCTTCACTTCCTCTGTACACCTCCTAAGCACCAAGAAAAAACAAAAGGAAAAACATCAGAAAGAAAAGCATAATGAAGTGTACAGACGTTCCTAGGAAGAGAGGAATAAACGAGAATAAAGAAAAGGGTGCTGAAATGCAGCAAATGAAGATAAATCATTTGTATTTCAAATAAGTGAAAAGTATGAAAGAAAGAAAATGTATTTTTTAATGCTATCTCCTTAAACAAAAGAGTAGCCCATAACTAGGTAATTTATTGAGCAATGGCTAAATTATAAGATTCTTTGGGAGAGGGATGGGCTTATTAATGTATTGCAAGAGATTGGTACAATGTGCAACACAGACACACAATGACATGTCTTAAACTGAAATACAGGGTACATGCGCTGGATAAATGTCCATAAAATGATCATTCTTAAGAATTCTAGAATATCTTACAAAGCAAATACAATTAGTGTTCAGTAGTTAAGCATAAACACAAAAACGAAACATAGACATAATTAAAAACTCTAAGAATAGTTCCAAGCCAGGCATGGTGGCACACACCTGTAATTCTAGCATGGAGGATGAGGCAGAAGGGTCACTCTGAGTTTGAGGCCAGGTTGGGCTACATGGTGTGTTCATGCCCAGCCTGAACTACACAGCCTGTCCCAAAGTAAATAGTTTCATACCAAAAAAATATTAAAAATAAAGCTCATTTTTGATAGGCTGCTTAGTGGAGCTTTTAACACAGAAACAAAGCATGAAAGGGACTTCAAAGATCATTTGTTCCTTTTCCACCTGTCTTAGTTACTTGTCTCTTGTTGCTGAGACAAAATACCCAAAACCCAAAATTAAGGATGGAAAGGTTTATTTAGTTCAGTTTTCGGAGGTTTCAGTTCATGATCAGCCGGCTCCAAGGCAGGGTGGCAGGGCACAGAGGCAGCGGTTCAAGGCAGCAGAAGACAGCAAAAGCAGCGAGAACAAAGCGCAGTGGGGGAAGGGGCAGCTCTCTCCCTTCCTTACACAGTCCATGGCTGTATGCCCACACCATCTCCCATCTCCCTGCCCTCCTCTTCCATAAGCTCAAGACGTTTATAAATTAAGGACCGGGACCCTCTACTGAGTCCCTTAATTAAACTTTTAGACTTCTCAAGTTGACACAATGTATCAACCATTACATTCAAGTAACACCATAATGAATCCAACCCTAGCAAAGAAACATATTAAAAGACATCCAGAAGGGATTCAACTCACCTTGGAAAACGATTCCATTTTTAAAACCACTCTCACAATCCTTGAATTTATCTGGCAGTGTTTATACATACCTTTTACTACACAGTCTAAGGTATACTTTCCATAGGCCTACCACATAAGTATGGTTATCATTAGAGGTAAAAATATTTAATAATGCTGAGCTCACTAAAATATATGTTTATTTCCACTAACAAACAGATGCTACTGTATCAGTACAAGTACAAAATAAATCTGCCCAAAAATGAGATACAGAGAATCAAAGAATTTTAGAGCTATTGGCATGTCAAGTCATTCCCTGGAACTTCCTGTTTCTTTTATGATTAAAAAAAAAAAAAGCTAAGGCAATGTCACTATTAACGCCTATAAAATAACATTTTATAACATTTAAGGAAGCTTCATTTAAAAAAAATAATTGATGATTCCTTCTATAGAAGGAAGTCATCCTTCTGTTATGTAACTACTAGCTGATACACCTACTTATACAAAGTCACAGGACAGAACCACAGTCCTGCCACACGGTAAGAAAGAGGGAGAGGGAGAAGAGAAACACAGGCACTTACTGAGCACTTACAGTTTACCTCAATTAAACTGTTTAATCTTCCCCAAAATCACATAAAACAGTACTAACACCTCTTCCAAGGTGAAGAAACAGGTTTGGAAAGTTGCCTATGACCACACAGAAAACACAGTTCAGTCCAGAAGACACCAACAGACCTTTCTGACATCTCCTACTACCCCACAATCAGTAAACGACACTTAGGGAAGATATTCTCAATAAAACACTATCACCTCCATGCTGAGAAAATAAAATATGAATCAAAAATATTAATACAGTACGGCAAAGAGATAATAATTATTAAGAAGATAAAGCTAAAATTTTCCAGGAATGACCCAGTTTTCAGTTCTAGGCCCGGATTATCTTCAGCGACATATTAGTCTACCGATTGCTTCAAGTGCGTGTTTTCCTAATAGGTCAATCTAAATTTAAGGAGAAAACTCACACAATCTCCTATTTTGCTATCATTGTAAACCAGCAACTTCCATCAGGTCAGTGAGATAACTCTCACGTGCCCTGGAGCAGTTCTTTTCCACAGTGGCTGTTCCATTCTCCTGAACCCACAATCTCTTCTCTAGTCAGCTCGCTTTTATTCCTAGACTATCACCTTTGAGCTCTCTCTTTTCACAACCTGATCTACAAGTATGTATGGCCACTCGCCATCTGTTCTCAGAGCCCCTCCTCCCATCAGCTCTAGCTCACAGCCTAGTAACACGGCACCTGACTGACATCTGCCACGCGTGACTAACTCTAGGCCACTTCTTCCCCTTGCTCATCCGTTATTTTCAGGCACCTCCATCGGTTCTCTCTTCCCTTTTCATTTCCTACATCTTCAAACACTGCCTGTTTATTGGCTCCTTCTCTAGTATAGCAGCTTATCAATCTTCAAAACAAAACAAAAACCAAAAGCTAACCCTACACACCGTTTTTAGTGACTGCATGTCTCTCTTCTCTGTATAGCCAAGTCCTTCAAAATGAAATGTAACTGCAACTTTTATACTAAGTATTGTCCAGTAAAATAAAGACAGCAGAGGTACCTTTTTTTTCCAAAAAAAAAAAAAAAAAAAGGATCTTGAACTTTAAAGATACATGTTGAATTTTTTTTTTTTTTTTTTTTTTGCGGTACTGGGGATCGAACTCAGGACCCTGCGCTTGCTAGGCAGGCGCTTATTCCACTGAGCTATATCCATGTTGAAATATTATGGACAGAAAAAGATATGATATAGGAGTTTAGCTTCAAAATAGCCCAGGTGGAGGGCAGGAGCGATAGAAGCATGACGGGTTTTGTGTTCACCCTCGAAGCGGTTCCTCATTCTCCTCCCTTCGCGGTATCGCGGTGGTTACGCTTTCTTCCAGTTGCTGCCCTCCGCCTCACCTCCTCGCTCTCACCTGCGGGCCCTTCTCCCACCTTAAATGAAGCTGCTTCCAGGGAGCTCCAGGCTCACGCTTTTTTCTACTCATTCCTCTGAGCTGAGCTGCCCACTGTCTCCTGTAACTTCGACTGCTTAGCTGTGTATCAACTATACCCAGTGCTGACCTCTCGGAACTCCAAACCTAAACGCATCCCCACAGGGACACGCCAAAGAAACCCCGAACAGACCCCTCAGAACTGAACTTACCTTCACCTTTCACCACCACAAAAACTCGCCACTCCCATGTCAGCCAACCGTTTCACTGTCATCTAGCACCATCTTAGACAACCCAACTCATAAATCACGTCCATTTCCCTCTTAAACATTCCCCAAATCCATCTCTTCCTGAGACTCCAGCTGCTTCCTTCAGACTCTCTTCATTCCTCTACCAGACCTTTTTGTTTTTCTGCAACTGCTTTCCCTACCACCACTCTAATCTTTCCTCCTCAAGACTCACTGTCCACACTGGAGCTGGAGTTATCTTTCTAAAATATAAACTGAGTGACACCACTACTTTTTCTGAAATTCTTCAGAAAAATGGTTGCCCTGCTAAGAAAAATTCCAAACACTGACAACGGCACCACGTACCTTAAAAGCTGGCTCGTCAAAAACTACTTTATGGCCAGGCGCGGTTGCACACACCCGCAATCCCAGCACTTGGGGAGGCTGAGGCAGAACTGTCAGGAGTTCCAAGCCAGCCCGAACTACACAGTGAGACTGTCTCAAAAAACCAAACAACACAAAAACAGCCACTGTATATACCAAAGTCCTCTCCTGACAGAATCTTTCTAGTTGGCAGGGAGAAAGGTGTTAGGGGTTCAAATCATGGCTTCTATTATGAATCAGACCCTGTAGGGTCAGAATCCCATATTCACACGACCAACTAGGACTTCGGGTAAAATTTCTAACCATATTTCTTCATGGTACTTTATACCTTCACTGTGAGGATTAAATGACTTCCACGCAAAGAGCAGGCTTTTAGTCCTCTCTTTCGTCCCACCACCTGGCCTAATACACGGCACATAATGGGTTTTTAACAAATTCTGAAGAAATATTCCAAATCCCTATACTGCATAATGCTTTTTTTCCCTAATAGTCTCACGAAACTTATTTCATCCTTCTCATAAAAATTTCTTATATAAATTTTAAGTAAAATTTATAGAATCAGCATCATTTTGATACTGAAAGAATTTTATAGTGTCACTTGTCCTATGGGTTTTCTTTCTAAACATACACACACAAAAGCCCGCAAAACTACCACCTCCCGACCCTATAAAATACCAAATTGTTAGGAGGTGGTGGCACCTACTGAAAAATTTTAAAGGACAGTCAAGGTAGGTTTTCTGTATCTAGGTCAGGCTCCTTACCGCCAGGACTTGCGTCAATTCTTCTGATAAAGGTTTATTCTGCAGCATTAAAAAAAAAGAGACAGAAGGTGGAATTTTTCATCCTGAAAACGCGCTTGAGAAATTCTGGAAAGCACTGGGATAATCAAAGAAAACACTACTTCCCACTGGCGGGGGGGGCTTTAAAAGTTTAAACCTAAACACTAGGCTTTAATATAGAATCAAATTACGTGTGGGCTGGTAAGTGGGGGACATGGGGCTGGCGGGGAAGACTCATTTCACAACCTTGAACCTTCCTAGATAAAACGCCAAAGTGCAAAACGATAAAAATCAGACACACCAAACAACAGCAATGATAGCTTTTATCCACTCTCACACTTACCCTTTGAACATTAGTGCCCTTTGAGCAATCACTAGTGGATGGGATGAAATATGCAAACGCCTTTGAGCTACTTTAAAATGAGCGTGTTAAAACATCTAGAAATACGCGTATCCAGGAAAGGACAGAAGCCTGCTTACACCACGGTTTCTCGAGTCTCACATCAAACGTTTGTCGCACACACGGTTCTGCACCCAGAGGCAGCGCCCTGGGCGAGGCAGAGGCGCACAAGGCCGGAGGCCCCGCAGCGGGCGGCGGCCCTCCCCGAGTCTGGGCAGGGCGGCGGCCGCGCGGGGTGGGCTGGGCGCTGCCGCAGCCGGGGCGGGCCAAACCTCAGGGCGGAAAGCCCTCGTCTCACCTCCACTTCCCTTTCCCAGTGCACAGAGCCCAGTTCCGAGACCACCCAAGAGCCCCCTTAAGACAAAGAGATTGAGATTCGCTTTCTCCCGGTCCGCCAAAATTTAGCCATCTTTCACAGCTGTCCGGGCCGCCGGGCTTTGTAGTTCGCCGGTCCCAGCAGCCCCGCCAAGGCCGCGAAGCTGATGAGCCCCGTCGAACTACAGTCCCCATGATACCCCGCGAGCGTCGCGACACGCCCCTCTCCCCCTCCTCACGCGGCGTCCCGCGCACCCCTCCCCCGCCGCTCACGGTTCAGGCGTCCCGGACCGCGGGATTTGGGGTGAGGCTGTCAACTTGGACCCTCAACCACCTGTCCTCGCTACCCTCGCCCTCACACTCATTACCTAGGTGCGGCAGGTCGGCAGGTGGTCCGTGATGCGATTCGGGTGGGGTAGGGTGCGGTGGGGTGGCGGTGGGACGCGATCTGTCGCAGAGTCCGTTAGTTCACGGCGTGCGTGAAGAGGCGGTGGCGGCGTACGGTTGCCATGGCAGTGGCGGGCTGCGCGGCCGGGAGAGCGCAGGGGCCCTGAATCAGCTCGGAGAGGAGCTGGGCATCGCGCAGGGGTGCGGGAAGGGAGGGTCTGCCTTGCGGAGACACGGGAGACCGTGACACTGGGGAGGACGGCCGGCTGGACGGGCCCGTTCGCGCTTTTGACCCCAGTCCCCGGGCCGGGCGCGCTCAGATGCTGTGGCCTCCGCGGATGGAACGCCAGGGGCTCGGCTTGCTCGCTGAAGGGTTCCGTTCCTGCCCCAGGCGTGGTGTGGAGCCTCGGCCAGCTCTGATGTCTCCCCACTAACCGAATTCGCAGTCCTTCCTGCCGTTGTTTGGGGAGCGGGATTAGAAACGGGGCATCTGATAAAAGGGCAGTGCACATGGGCCCTGAGGATTATTGAGGAGGCTTTAGACCTTGTAGCTCGCGTTGATCACCATTGAATTTGGAGCTGTATTTCTTAGGCAGTCGTTAGTGAACTCTCCAGGGTCCTCACGATCGTATGAGCAGGTTGAGAGCGTGGTCTTGCAGGATTCTAAGTTCCGGTGCTGCCGCTGTGCTGGGGCGCCGACGACTTGTACCCACTGCTCTGCCCCTTGGCATTTTAATTTGCAAACGGAAAATACCTGTCTTGCAGTTCTTGTGAGAAATAAATGCATTAACACTGGTGCAGCAGTATGAAACAAAGGTTTGGAGGAGGGAGGGAAGAGAAAGGGAAGAAAAAAAGAATTAAGGTGTGTTAGGTATCCGCCCCCCACAAGGAATATAATCATTATGTACTACAAACATGTACAAATAAAAACTCTTAAAATAACGCTGTACAGCTATAGCTATGATATTTCATAAATATTTTTAATCCATCATGATAGAAGTGAGATTAAGGAGTGGTTAGCTGAGAAGGGAATTTTCTGGCGTGATGAAAAAGCTGTATATTTAGGTAAGGGTTTAAGTAGCAGAAGTATCTACTACAGTTGTCCAAACTATCGAACTTGTATCCTTCAGATGTGTACATTTCATTTTATGGAAATTATCTCACAAGGAACATAAAATGTTAGTTGTTATCACAGTCCTACCAGACACCGTATAGATATTCTAGGCCCAACCTCCAGATTTTATAGATGAGGCAAGTGAGGCCTAGACATTTAATAGGAAGGGGGTCGGGGCATGAATTACTGACCTTGTCATTTTCTTTTTCTTTTTCTTTTTTTTTAACCTTGACATTTTCTAGAAGTAAATGTCCTTGAGGTTCGAAACAGCAAGCTACAACTGTGTGTTGCAAGTGAGGGTCAGCCTGTCACAGAGATTTCGTTGCACCTGACTTGAATCTGTCACTCACCTCTCCCAGAGAAGCCAGTGACCTGTCTGTGATGGCGCAGGCCCTAGGGGCCTACACTCACAGGGTCACACTGGCTCTGAGTTCTTGCTCTCCCCGAACACTCAGACTCCCTCACATCTCACCTGCAGCTCCTTTCTCCCCGGCACGCAGTGTGGAGGTTAACCCCTCTTCTTTGGTTGTTTCCATAACAGAATCTTCTAAAGGTTTTGAGCTGCCAGTGTATTTAAAATGCAGAGCACAAAAACCCTAAGATTAGAATGGCTTGCTCTTAAAAGTCTTTCAAGTCCTGCAAGGCATTTTTATCTGCCAACTCTCATCCCTTCAGCATAAGTCATAACCTCCTGCTAGCCACCATCTCTCTGGCCCTTTCTCTCCTCTTTTCTTTCTTTGTACAGTATCTTTAGTTATTCCCATCCCCTAATTTGGGCCTTCACAGCTCACTACCGGTCCCACACTGTTCACCAGAATATTTTCCCAAGCAAAGAAAGTGCCTTCCGCAAGAAGAATTCTGCTATTAAATTCCCTTTTAAATTCACAGCATATACCTTCATATTCTTGTTGGTACAGCCCACAGGATAATTAATAAATAATAACAATGATGTATGTGACCTCTCCAGGCTATGTTCATAGTGGGTCCAATTGTGAAAGCCATTTTCTTACACGTATAATAGTTTATTTAATATAGGTAAGGAAGCAAATGATAACAGCAGGAATCTGTTATGCAGGAAGAGAAGAAGACACCAGAGTCTGTATAACAATAGATCATATAATGCGGAAACGATGATGGCATATAAGTCATACAGCCCAGAACGAAATGTGAGCATTAGGCCCTAATGACATCCTTTCAGAAGCAACACCTAATCACCTGTAGTACTTCGGTCACAACTCTGCGTATATAACGAGTGTAGGAAAAGTCTCCCTTACACCTGGAGAAGCTGATACTGACATGCTGCCAGCTAAACACATGTTTTCGTAGCAGGGATGATAGCGGGTCACCCGATCCATCTGGCACTCATCTGGTTTCCCTTGTGACCAGTCACTTGTCTGTTAGGCAGCCGGCCAGGGCGGTAGTGTACTCCGCATCCTTGAAAAGGTCTCCAAAGACCAGAGACCAGTACATAGCCCTCCTTTTCTTTAACGCCAGGATCCCAGGGAATTAGCTCAACGTGACAAGTTGCTTGAAGAAACAGCACCATGAAGTCTTTACTGCCACAGACTATAACTGAGTAGTTGTAACTTTAGGGGTGGAGTGGGGGTATCAGGAATTGAACTCAAGACCTTGCACTTCCCAGGCGGGCGCTGTGCCACTGAGCTATATCCCCAGCCCGACAAGTCACTCGAGAACGGATGACAGCAGGAAAAGCAGATAGCTTCTCTGCAGTGAACTGAAGGAGAGCAGTCACACAAAAGAAGGCCATGCGCCACTGAGGCACAGCCTTAAAATGCCTCACAGGCTACAGACAGCTGGGAAGGAATAGAGACTAACAAGAAACCATTACCTGATACTTTGAACCCATTCGAGTAATAGTTTAACACTGCAAATCCAAAGAGAGAGCTGAATGACCATGCGCTCAAGAGCCACCACCTTGGCTGAGTATGATAACGCATGCCTGTAATTCCAGCACTCAGGAGGCTGAGGCAGGAGGATCAACGAGGGTTCCAGGCCAGCCTGAACTACACAGTGACACCCTGCCTTTAAAAAAAAAAAGAGCCACCACCTGTTAAAGAGGCTTGGCACATCTGGGACCAATTCCAACACTCACCCTAGGCTCTGTCTCCTTGCCATCCTATAGCATCTGCCGTTGCTGGTCACTGATGTTCAGGACCTTGGTTCTCTTCAGAGCTTTCTACTCACCCTTCATTGACTTATGTACTCGCTGGTTACCAGCTTCGGAAATGGGAGGCTAATTCTTTAAGTTCAATCTCTACACCCTCTCCAGGTTCCACTACTGCACCAAGCAGGCCTCACATTCCCTTACCTGGTTCCGTTGCTTCTGCTGTTCTCTTTGATGGAGAATTCTCTTTCCCCATCCAAATTCCACCTGTGGGACAAAAACCAACTCAGGCCTTTCCATGAAACCTTTCCAGGGCCTTCTCATAACCATATGACCCCGATGTGTACTCACGTTGTTTCCAGCCTGTGTTAATCACTTGACAACTGACCATTACTGCCTAGCGACACCACATCTGTTGTTTACTAGTTACTTTTGCCTTTTTTCATCCTATTTCAAGATTTTCCGATGTGCATTCCTGGGCATTCTCGAAAACACCTTCAAAATACCACGTATCTAAGGACATGGGAGGCTGGGAGTGGTGGTGCACACCTGTAATCCCAGCACTTGGGAGGCTGAGGCTGGAAGGTTGCTGTGAGTTCAAGAGGCCAGCCTGGGCTACAAAAGTGACTTCAAGGCCAGCCTGAGCTGTGCTAAACCCTGTCTCAAAAAGACAAAAACAAAACAAACAAACAAAAAAATCCCATAAACAAACACAGATACTGGAAATATGTTGATTGGTGTTAAATTTTCTCCTTTTGTACCTCCTGCTAATATCATGGTAATCCTCCCTTATCTGCAGGAGGGACATTCAAAGAGCCCCAGGTGATAGTACTGAACCTAAGTATAGTGGTTGCCCTAAACATGTATAACTATAATAAAGTTTAGTTTATAAATTAAGCACAGTAAGAAGTTTAAAAATAACAGCAAAATATAGTTATTCTGTGGTAAAAGTTACTTTAATTATAAATGTTCCTGTAATTTTTCATTTAGTATTTTCTAACCACAGTTGACTCTCTATAACAAATAGTACAAAGAAAAACCAGAGGTAGGGGGCACTGCTTTATGCAGAGATGTCTCAGCTTCTTAACATAAATGTTCCTGAAGCCTGTGGAAGAGAGCATTCCGTGGAGGGGTCACTTCTGAGATTATTCGTTTAAGTCACTGTTGCTGTGGGAAGAGGGGGGAGGTAAGAAGCACTTAGCTCGGGTGCTCAGTCCTGCTGTCTGTGAAGGCCTCCCGGAGCAGAGTTGTCCTCACTGAGGGTCACAGCCTACTATTAAGTCATGAAGCCAGTGTGAGGGAGCTCCTCCAGCTTTTCAATATTTCCAGTGTGGTAATGTAGTACTATACCGAAAAGTAAAGTAGAAAATAATGCGTTTGAGAAGTTGAAAGTATATGCTTCTAGTGAAAGTACCGTCTGGCAGTTGAGGTGTTATCTTTCAACCACAAACCTACACTTCCCCCTCCCTTTTGTGTCCATGGGGTTGGACCTGTGCAAGCCACATTTCTGTCAGCTGGCCACCAGGCACACTGGAGGAAGTGAACCAGGGTGGAGGAGCCAAGAACAACTTGCCCCTTCCTATGGGCCACAGTGCTTGTCAGCACCGCCCCAGTGACAGCCCTGCAGTTTGGCAGCAGCCATTTCCTGTCTCCCGCTTTTTATGGCACTTCAAAACCAGCCACATCTGGCTGGGCGTGGTGGTACACACCTGCAATCCCAGCACTTGGGAGGCTGAGGCAGGAAGATCACTGCAAGTTACCGGCCAGCCTGAATTATATAGTGAAGGCTGTCTCAAAAAAATAAGACCAAACCGGTCACATCATTTCTCTCGTCCTTTGACCCCAGCTAAGCATTATTCCTTTTCAGAGGTCTGAATTCTTGTTTGTTGGGACCTCTTGTCCAAGCTCCTGGACTCTGATAACCCCAACCTCATGTCCTCTTTGATTGCCAGCCCTACAGGCCATAGGTGCTGCTTACAGTTATTATCTCTTTGTCACGTTTTAAAATTTTTTAGTCTCCCAACATGTTTAGTCAACTACTCACACTAGATTCTTTCTGTCGAAATACTCTGGGTTTTTTCTTTTGTGAATAATAGGCATCAAAATAAAACATTTGTTACTCTGTGAGTCCAAAGACTTGACAAACCATGTCTTAGAGGAGCAGGGACTTTTAAAGTAACAGATGCCCCAAGAGCGAGGAATCAGAGCTGACATGCAGTTACTGTAAATATAAGCTCATGAGAAGCAGAGACCAGGTCCTCCGCAGCAGATGCTGCTACGTGAGCCCAGACCCCCGGCCCAGCCTGTAGGGATGCATTCCGGCGAACCTGCAGTTGTCCCCAGAGTGTGCCCTGCATCCATGCCTCAGAGAGAGTCTGACCTCCCTCAGCATGTGGAAACTCAGCCTTTTGACGTGGTATACCTCTACTCCGCGTTAGCAAGCAGAAAGAAGGAAAATGTTAATGACGGAGACAGCCAGGAAGTAGGACCAGGCCCTCAAAGGGAAGTGGAATGTGATAAACGGAAGGAGAGGGCTAAAAAGATTTTCGGGGAAGTAGCTGTGTCTGATGCTTTCTTGACGGTATTAGGAAGAGATAGAAGAAGAGCACGGGATGAAGACTCATGCCTTGTGCCTACATTGCTACTCTACCCAGTCAAAAGGAGAGTTTTACTCTATTTACTCACTTATCGTACTTGTGCCTCCAACTCCGATGAGAAGCAAGACTCGATTACACAGGCCTAGTGAAAAGAAGTACTCCACGTTTTAGAAAATCAAAATATCTTATGTGTGCAAAAAAAAGCCACAAAGTCTCTTGGCTGTGATCTTTGAGGATTCTCTTTGCTTATGACTTTGCATTTCTTCATTCTAATTTAACAATATGAAGAGAAACCCCAGGACTTGCGTGTGTTAAGTGGATGGTGATACTCTGGAGTATTGTGGGTGCATAAGTCAATGAATAAAAATGTCATCTGTGAGAGCCGGACTGCAGTTAAGCCATCATGAATACTCCCCTAGAAGCTAATATATTAGCAACACTTCTTCCACTGACCAGTTAGGCCCTTACACTGAGTAGAGGAATCCATAACTAAGTACAAATTACTCAGACAGACTTTGGCAAGAGTTGCTTCCTTTATGACATACAGAGTAAATTCCAGTGAATTGAAAAGCATAGCACCTTCTTATTTATCCACTGAAGCGTGTTACATCATAGGAGGAACGTCACAGAAGAAAAGCAGCTGGTGATCAGGTTTTCCATTCATAGAAGGCAGCATTGTGCCAAGCAACCCCAACCCTACAATGTTTCAGGTCTCAGTGAAGAAAGGAACAGCACAGCCGGGGTCCTGTTACACCCTCTAAGAAGATACCAATCTCTTCCACCTCTAAAATCCTTTTCATATTTTCCTTGTGCCCTCCTCCAACGACTGAGAATTTAGGAGGCAGCTTTTGGAGGAAGATTCCATTTCTTCTTCCTCTGGTTTTTCTGGTGCAGTTTGGGTTTTCTTTGTGATTTATGGGCATGAATGGTAGCAAATGGTATTTGTTGGCTTACTTGAATCAGTCCTAGATGTTAACTATGTAAGCAAACTGTTCAGCACCCCATTCTCCTTGATATTCTCTCCTCATGTTCCCCAGCCTGCCTTACGCCTTTCTCAAGTCTCACCTCAAGTTTCACATTTCCAAAACATCCTCACCGGTAATAAAGACTTCTAACAGCGCTTTTTCTCCCTCATCTCTGTCTTTCTTCCCCAAAGCCCTGCTTATCTGTTCTTACTTTCTTCAGTTGAACTTAAGATGATAAAAAGTAAGGACAGCAATGAATTCAGTTTTAAAAGAAGCACATTTCTTCCTTCTTGATCTGTGCCAGGATTTATACCTTCATGACACAAGCATTTGATTTTCTAACAGACAGTAATTGATTAAAGCTTGCCTGGCATATGTCGGACCCTGGGGGAGAGGGAGAGAGACAGACAGACAGAAACTGGTACATGGTACACAGCATATCCTGATTTTTATGTGGGGGGTTGCCTCTTACACTGTCGCTACGTAACTACATCATAAGCACCGTATAATGTTGTTTTGCAAGTTTTTGACTTTTATATAAATGCGATATTAGGCCTTCATGAGATTGTCTTTTCTAATTGTTCAACATGGTGTTTCTGAGATTTACCATGCTGATAAGTGTAGATTTAGCCCATTAATTTTAATTGCTGTAAACTTACAATACAATTCATACATTTCCATCTAGGGTTATTACTGATAGGTGACAGCTTCCTATCATCCTTTTGTGCATTGTTTTCTAGTTTTGTTGGGGGGGGTTGTTTGGTTTTTTTGAGATAGGTCTTACTATGTAGCTCAGGGTGGACATGAACTCACCCATGTAGTTCAGGCCAGCTGGCCTCAAACTCATGGTAATCCCCCTATCTCAGCCTCCTACGATCTGGGATTATAGGTGTGCATCAGCCCACCTACCCTTCTAGTTGTTTCACTTATTCTCATACCATCTTCTTTTATGGTTAAGCAATTTTCTCTAGTGGTTTATTTTGATTCTTTGATTTTTACTTTTTGGTCCTCTCTACC
Organism: Dinomys branickii; assembly: GCA_004027595.1. Classification (NCBI taxonomy): domain Eukaryota; kingdom Metazoa; phylum Chordata; class Mammalia; order Rodentia; family Dinomyidae; genus Dinomys; species Dinomys branickii. The sequence goes on along the minus strand of PVLD010023138.1, from coordinate 12,077 downwards.
GTAATTTTTGCTTTGTGCTTACCATGAGGATTTGTTTTTATGGAGAGGGGTAGTTAATAAGGTTTTACATTTATTAAAGATAGAAAAAGAAGTCGGCTCTACAGAGTGAGTTTGAGGCAAGTAAAAGGAGCAAAATAGGTATGTTCCACAGGAAAGCGTGGGCTGAAGTGACACAACACAGTAGCAGAGTTCACTGTCAGCTGCCCGTTTTGTGTCTCCCACTGCTCAGGTCAACATTAGATCTCAGCCATCCAGTAGAAAACCTACTTCGATCCACACCTCCTCAGGGCCATGGAGGGGCAGGTTGCTGATGTCCTGCCTACTTGCACAGGTCTGGAAAATCACCTGTTCACAAGAGAAGCTAACTTCTTAGCCTGTAGGCATCAAGGAAGCAGGATTAGCAGTTCAAGTCTTTATAGTAGCCTCAAGGAGCCCAAAAAACATGCCCTGGCATAGTTCTGACAGGCAACGTCCAATTTAGCCAAAATTTGAGAATTGCCCCCAATTTTGCTACTAAATCATGGGCCTCTGCAGCACTGGCCCACTGACTCCTTAGAGGTAAGAGTAGCGCCTTCCCGGGGGCCCCCATAGAAGCTCCCATACGATCAGAGTAGAACCCCTGCCCGAGGACTGCCTTAGCCACTTCAGAAACAGTATCCCTTACAATTGCCTCTATTTATAAAAGAGCCTCAGAAAGTTTTAAGAAGTAGGACAGAGCCACTTGTGAAGAACTTTACTGGCTGTTCCTTTGTTCTGCTCAGGCAATCAGGCCTAGATTTCTAAATTACCTGCATTTCTGTTAGAAGACTCATTATTCTCTCGATCGTGATACCAGAGATTAAAGGGCATCTAAGGGAAAAGCGCAGGTGGGACTCTGCGCAAAAAGAAGTAACCTAGGGTAGGTGGTGTTAGGGCTCATATCTAGGTGTCCCCCAAAATCCTCGTGTGCTCATGGATGGGTAATTTCGGAGGTGGCTGGATGAGCGTGTGATACTGGGATTAAAAGTGTGATGCTGAGATTAAGGGGGAATAAGGGGAAGCCCAGCCTGGGTGTGGCTGGCACCACCCGAAAGGCTGGTAGCTGGATTCGATAGAAGGAAGGGACAGGCTTGCTGCGGCCTCCTGCCTACCCTTCAATGGCCCTCTGCCTTGCCATCGGCCCACTATGGGCTGAAACCTCTACAGACTGTAAGATGAAGTAAGCCTTTCTTCCTTTCACATTGAGGGCTGGGTATTTTGTCTCAGAAACGAGAAATGTAACTAAGACAGGTGGCCGCTCAGGTAGGAGACCAACTTACCAACAGCCATCTTTCCCAAAAGAGTGAGAAAACTGAGTAAAACAGCGTGGGGAACAGAAACATGAGGACAAAAAGGCATACTAAACTCTTAAGTTGCACACGTGGGCGAACCTAAATGATCTGTTCTGAGACTAGATTAATAACAGGCTCTCTGGCTGCTTCTTACTGCAATGAACGAGTGAAAATGGGAAAGAAGGAAAAAGGTAGATCTATGGACCTCTTACTAGCTGGAAGAAACACAGAGGCCATAGGGGCTGGGGATATAGCTCAGTGGAATAAGTGCCTGCCTAGCAAGCACAGGGTCCTGAGTTCGATCCCCAGTACCGCCAAAAAAAAAAAAGAAACACAGAGGCCATGCACACACACATGCGTGCGCGCACACACACGCGTGCGCGCACACACACACACACACACACACACACACGTCCCACCCAGTGGAACCCACTAGGAAACTGTTCCCGGAGCCATGAGAAAGCTCCCCGAGTTCCCCGCACTCTGCTGCCCTTCCCTGGCCCTTGTCTTCTTTCCTGTGCCCCGTAGAACTCCCTGCCCCGCCAGGGCAGCAGCTCATCAATTCTTAACCATTGGTTCACTTCTGTTTTCCCAGATGACTTCACAGTTTCACAGCCCCGGCCCTAGCAGTGTCCGACATAAAAGGAAAAACAGTAAATGTTTCTTATATAATATATAAATGAGTGAATCTCACAGGCAAAGAAGTTCCTGACAACATTTATTGAAAATCTATTGCTCGTAGAGCGTTGTGCTTGAGAGAATTATGAAAAAGAAAAAAATAGTGGAACTTGACAGAATTAAATGAAAAGTAGGTATAAAATGGCTTGTATTTCTGAAGACTGTCTATATCTACAGTTAAGTGCCATCAGCTGTTGCACTGACAATGGACTGAAAGCACCCATTTCCTTCATCCCTTAGCTGCTTCCTGATTTTCATCTCTTACGAGAGAAACCTCTGGCATCCCTCAGATGTTGCTCTCTTCCCAGGTCTGCTCTCAGCGAGGCCAGTGTGGAGCAAAAGAAGAGCTGCTCCAGGCATTTTTGATCCAGCGCCACACATGACTGATCCAGACTCTCCAAAATAGTCCCAGAAAACCTAAGTGAGGAAACAGAGCATGTTACAGACTTCGGGGGTGCTCAGGACGGGCCCAGCAGCTGCCCCGCGTGCCGTGATGAGTGGAGTGTGTGTCCGGAGTGGACTTAGCATCTCACCTTCAGACACTTCTTGGACCTTGCGAAGCCCGATGTGCTGAGGTCAATTCTGCAACCCTAAATTAATGAATAGACCAAGCTAAACACAAATATAGTCTATATTTAAAAGAATACAATATTGCCATGCTTTGAGCTGCATTTACACTTCCAAGACAGGAGAGCACCATTATAAATATCCTGACCTCCCTCAGTTTGTTCCTTTCTCTGTCTGGTTACTATAGTGGAAACAGCTCACTGTGAGGCGCTTTCTGTTATTTTGTACTAACCACAATCCCTGAGGTAGGGACGAGTATGCGCCTCATCTTGTGGATGAGGTTAAAGTGCAGAGAGGTTACCACAAGTGGGCCACACAGCAAGTGCCGGGCTATAGTAACTACATGGGGCTCTAATGCATCACAGTGCCAACTTGTTACAATGGAATAACAATCAGACACCGGGATTCTAATCCCAAGGCTTCTAGCTATTAAGCTGTGAAATCTCAGACTTGCCCTTCAACTTTCCAGAGCTGCTTTCCCTGGCTTATACAAAATGTACGCCATGATGCCTTCCCTTTCTGCCTCCCAGAGTGCTTATGAGGACGGTATAGGTGGTCGGTACGTGCATAAGGGCTCTAAAACCAAGATGGTAATCCACAGACATCAGGTATTAGCAATCTTTTCTGACAAAATAATCAGGATAATACTTGTCCTAATCTTTGTACTTGGCAGTGCCTTTCATTGTAGTCACTTAGTAATTCTGAAGCTGTCACCTGAAAACACCTCTGTCTCTACAGAGGCAGCAGCTGCAGGCCAGTGGAGATGGCGAAGTTCTCCTCAGCATGACTTTAGAGCAATGATTCTGTGTTGTTGCCATTGCATTCTCCTGAGGAGCTTTAAGCATACAGGTGTCCAGGCCCCACCATGACCAATCACAGTTTTAATTTGGAGCTGGGAGAGGAAGTGGGCATCCATATGTTTTTAAGTTTCTAAACCTATAACATGCAGTTAATGTTAGGAACTACTGCTGTTCCGCCTATTAATGCATCTTTGTGGTTGCTGAAAGTGATCTCAGTTTTTAAAGGACAGATTCTGTGGTTCTCAAAACCTCCATTCATTATACAGAAGCACAGAAGTCAAGTGAGGTCTGAAGTCACTTGGAAAAGAGAACCAGGAGTTGAACCACACACTCAAACTAAAACCCTGCCATCGCACAGACAGCAGGCTTGCTGTGCGGTGTCGCTTTTCTGTTGCGTTTACTGTGACAAAATGCCTGAGGTGATAACCTTTTAAAGAGTTTATTTTGGCTCATGATCTCACAGGTCTCAGTCATGGTCACTTGACCCTGCTACCTTGGCCTGTAGCGAGGCAGAGCATCGTGGCTGGAGTGTGTGGTGAAAGAAGCTGTTCACTTCACGGTGTCCAGGAAGAAAAGGGAGGAAGAGGAAGTAGCTGAAGTCCCAATACCCCTTCAAGGGCATGCCCCTAATAACCTAGCTCTCTCCCAGTTGCCTGACCCCAAAAGTGTCCCCCTCTCCCTAGAGAGCCACAGACTGTGGACAAAGCTGTCAGCACATGGCCTTTGGGGTCACTCCACATCCAGATCACAGCTCCTCCTTTCCAAAGGGACACGGTTTGAAACCTGGGTGATACATGTTTAGTGGGTCCGGCGGTATGCTCGGCAGAGCCCTGTGCAGGACAGAGCCCCTCCGCCGTCACTGTCCCTCTACCGAGATTGGCTTCTTGTCCATATTCCTCAGTACCTTCCCTATGTCAGAATGATGAGACAGTTGTACACTTCTGTTACAAAAAAAGGCTTAGAGGATAAGTACATGGAACACTTACAGCTGACTCTATGACTTTTGCCACTAATAATAAAGAGGTAATCATGCAGTAGGGTTAATATTAATTTCTATTGAAGTCCAATGTATTTGTAAATTATACATGTTCTCTATGATTTTTCTTTTTAAGGTTAATCCAAGTAGGCATAAATTTACTTTATAAATAAAATATGATATATTTCTTACCTATAAAAAATAGTTTCTAGTAAAAGAAATTGATTTTGTTTATTGGCTCAAATTTCCCAAACAAGCCATTATCAGAAGAAAAACCATCCAGCCAAAATTCAGTGTATAGTTATCATTGGAGTTTGACTTCGTGTCTTCATAAAAGAGGAAATAGCACTTCCTCACCTTCATCATTGAATCAGCTTCTCATACTAGAAGTAAAGCAAATAATAAAAGGACTTGACTTTTTAGGAGACCCGTTTAGAATGGGACACCATCCAAAGGAGATATTCCCTTCAACTGTTCCTTTTAGAAGTTCTCAGGGTGAGCTGCACTGTCTCATTTGATCACTTCTTTTATAAGAAGACTGCACAGGGCTGGAGGTATAGCTCAGTGGTGTAAGTGCTTGCCCGCTAAGCACTAAGGCCCTGAGTTCGATCCCCGGTACTGGAAAAAAAAAAAAAAGGAACGGAAGAAGACTGCACACAGTTGGGGTGTGTTATTGTAGTTAGAGGCTACAGAAGGCTGTGAAGACCATGTCACGATTTCCACCCCAGAGGTGGTGAGATGAAGCAGTGTGCTGAGTGGAATGAAGGTGGTTGCCTTCTAGTGAACTCTGGAGAGAGGACAGTTCATTACCTCTGGGGTTCATCTATCTCTCACCAGAGAACATCTTATAGTCTACAACAATAGCCTGGAGACAAATACCCATGCCTCTGGGATCGCTAAAAATTAGTAATTAAGCAGTATTTTATTGTGATGCAGTGAGTTTGCAAAAGATGCAACTGGACTAGTCTCAGAGGCTCAGGACCAGAATTGGCTTCCTGGAGAGCCAATGAAAGAGGTCTGGCAAACTAAGAATATTTAAAGAGTTTAGGTCCCCCATGAGAGAATTTCCAGTTACTGAAGTGGAAGAGAGGAAGTGTCTGAGAGATTTGAAAAGGAGATTTTTAATGAAAAACTCAACAAACTACATGAAAGTTTGAATAGAGCATGTGAAAAAAATAGTAAGGTCAGGCCTATTATATACTGAGTAATCAAACTGGAAACTTTCTATTTTTCCTCATAATATCATAAAAGGGGGGCCAAAAAATAAATCCTAGAGGTATGAACTTCCCTCTTGCCTGAGCTCATTAGAAGACAATTGATGGATTTTTTGCCTTAATAAAAATTCTGCTGAGTCGCCAGGACACGGAGCCAATATGGCACCAGCCACTGGAGGCCATGTGCTAAGTTAAGCCCCACCCTTCTTCTTCTGGGTCAGATTACAACTTCCTACTTCCTATTTGTAATATCCTGCTCCCTCTTACCCAGCTTCCAGCCATTTCCGGTCTGCTACGGTCAGGCGGTCCATCCCTAAACCCCACCTCTGACCTGGCCATATTTAGCCTTTGTCCCCCAGGCCAGGCCCTCAGAAGCTCCACGTCCCTCCTTCCTGCTGTGGTCTTCCCCATGCCTGCAATCAAGGCATTTTTAAATTTTATCTCTATTCTGTTCTGCACCAGAGAAACCTATCAGCAATACCTTCATTCGCTGAGGACACTTTCATCTCACCACCTCTGGGGCGGAAATCGTCACATGGTCTCCATACACCTTCTGTAGCCTTTAATTACAGCCCTGCTATATATTCCTCCACTCAGCTTGCATTTCACATGTTCTTTATATGAATGAGATGCAATTTGCTGTGATCTAGCCCTTACTCATCAGGCCCAGCTTCCTGAAGTCTAGCTTTCTGACCTTGCGATGACTTCATCTCTTTGTGCCTTGGTTTCCATGACTGTGGAATGAGGGAAACAATAGCACCAGTCTTTCAGAGTTGTCAGGAAGATTAAAGCAATTATTACACAAAAAAGGCACTAGAAAAAGTGTCCAAAACTCAGTAAGAACTCAATAAATGTTTGCTATTATTACCACCATGCTTTGAGTTTCCTTTGCACCTATAAAAATAGCATATTTTGAAGTAAAAAGCAAGCTACATGCTCTAATAAACGATTGTTTTCAGGTTTGCAGATGTGTTTATGTGGAAAGTCTGAACAAGATTTTAGTTACACATTTAAAGTATCATTTTAAAATGATATGCAGTCCTAAAGTCCAAGAAGTATTCCATAGCATGGTCCCTGACCTCAAGCAGTTTAAGGCTCCACTTGAGAAACAGGACATATGCCCATGAAACATTAAACAAGAACCCAAAGCTGTTCATAACAGTGTATAAAATACTGTAAGTAGCTCCAAGCATGAGAGATACAATAATGCAGACAAGGAAGAATTCTGAGGGAACTGAGGCTTAATTATGCTTGTGAAATTTGCAGAGAACTGCACTAGATCTTGCAATAGAGGGAGGGACGATGAAGGGACTCTCTATGGGAGGGAGGTGAGGAGAGGCGGGCAAGTCACAGCCATGCATCAGAAACAGATGGTGTCTGTATGAAATTAGGTGAGATAATTGCCAAACCTACACCAGGCAAAGGTCACAAAGTTGCAGGATTCCAATAATACACTGATGGAGTCTGACTTTTCTCTGAGAGTCACTGAAGTTTTGTTAGTTGAAAAATAGTATAAACACACATATGTCCAAAGTAGAGTCAAATGAGTATAGATAAGAAGGATCACATGATTAATAATCGGGTACAACCTGATGAGGCCCTGCATGGCTAAGGAGATTAGGTACAAAGACTTGGCCCCTTCACACACCTCTGACAACCCCCATCTCCTCCAACCAGCCTTTATCAACTGAGCACAGCAGGCAAAGATCAAGAGCACAGGATGCATCTCCACAGTTTCCCAGGGTATCTGAGCTCTAGCCTTCGTCTCTTCCTTCTTGGATGCTGGAGAACAGAGACCTACCAACCTTGGACAGCCATTCCCATGTCCTTGTTCTCACCCTGATTACCCCCTCTAGCTTTTCATGTGTGTAGCCAGTGGATTCCCAATGGTAAGTGACACACATGTCTTTTCCCACTAAAGGCCCATTATGGGGGTGTTAAAATTATTTTTATTCATCTGGCTGAATAATGTTAAATTATTAAGACATTAGTGAGTTAAAAGGTTAGAATTTTAAATTTTTTATTAATGTATGTCTGAAGTACGCAATGATTTCATTCATTGTGGGGTATTGGTATATGTACATAACTAAAAGGTTAGAATATTATCATGATTCCTCCCCTTAGCCACAGTTCTGTTTTCTGCAGTTACTCTTGGTCAGCCATAGTTCTAATTAAACAGAAAATTCCAGGAGGAAAATGACAGAGTGATCAGCTGCGAAGTTTAGCCACTTTGAGATCTGGAATCCAGACCCTGGAAAATAACAATTTGGTGAAGAAAAAAAGAGAAATAGATTTCTCGGGATCGGGAAGGAACTAACGGGAAAATTAGGAGCTACAGAAAAGGTAGAAAGCGATCCACACCGCAAAGGAAAAAAAAAAAAAAAAACCATCTCGACTGTCTCCCTGGCACCCAGGCTCTTGGCTGATGGGGAGGAGAACCTGGCTTTCCCAGAGGCAAGGTGAGTACACAGGAACAGGAGATGCAGGGAGAAGTGACAGCAGAATTCACAGCTATTGTGAACTGCAGGGGCAGCACAGGGCTTTGCTCTGAGGGGACTTCTTTCACATAGCAGGTAGCAGGAGAGGAATTGTAGCACTGGAGCCTGCCATATCACCAGACAATGCTTAATCAGGGGCCATTTTGGAAAAGTGTAGGTCATTTAAATCTGTGACTCAGAACAACTAAGAAATAATTTCAGGGCTCTGTTACCCTTCCTCAGTGCCAGGGTGAGAGGTGACCATAGAAGACAGCTGCAGACAGTGAGTGGGATACAAAGAGATGTCCTGAGAAATATGAGCTCAGGCTGGGAAGGACCTGGACACTGCTCTCCACAGTGAGCCCCATTACAGTTTGGGTCTAGATGTCCCAGCGCCCAGAGCGTCATGTAATCATGGGACAGGGGGCTTTTCAGGAGCAGCTGAATCTGGAGCTTGTGATTGGTTCATTGTCTAGTGCCAGGATTGTGGGTATGAGTGGTACACTCACACTAGGGCGGGCAGCCTGCATACAATATAAGGGAAGAAAAGAGGCTTGTTCTGCCCCTTTTGCTCTTGCTGCTTTTGTTGTCTTCTGGCACCACCATGAGCTGTTGCCCCGCTGCCATGCCACCTTGCCTTGGAGCCAGCTGATTATGAACTGAAACTTCCACAAACTGTGAGCAAAAAACCTTTTTCTCCTTTAACTTTGGGTGTCAGTTATTTTGTCCCAGCAACGAGAGAAAAGTAACTAATACAGAATTTGGTAATAGGAGTGAGATCATTGCTGTAATATTACCTGACCATGTAGTTCAAGAGCCTTTGGGAAAGGCTTGTGGGAAGAGTTTGGAAAGGTTCACAGATGTCACCTGAAAGAGTACAGCTAGAAAGCCTAAGGCTGTTCTGTATGGGAGATTCTGATCAGAGCTCAGATCAGAAGGCTGATAGAAATCCTGCCAGTAAAGACCAGGCTCAGAAAGTTTCCACTAGAAAGAAGGACTGCATTGGCTGTTGTAGCCCAGACAAGGTGTGTTATGGCTTGGCAGAAAGTTTTTCTGCATTTTACTCATGTCCAGATACTTTGCCTGAGACTGAGATTAAGGGCAGTGGACTAACTAATCTTACAGAAGAAATTTCAAGGCAGTCCAATGTTGAGGCAGTAGCATGGCTATTGCTGAGGGCTTTTAGCCAGATCTATGTTGAGAATCAAGACCAAAGAGCCCCCTAAAAAAAGAGCAAAGAGCCCAGAAGGATGATTTAAAATGTGAGTTTGGCCAGAAAGGAAGCTCCAGTAAAGCTGTGGACTGCAAAGATAGAGCACAGGAGATCCTGATTGCTGAGAAGGAAGAGAAAAATAGAAAAGATAGCCTGCCGGCATTACAAGAAGCAGCAAGTTTCTACCCCTTGCAGCCTCAAATTTGCAAAAGTGAAAGACTTTGCTTTGAGAATAAAGCCACAGAGTACCATGTTCCAGAATGGCAGAAGCATAATTTTTTCCTCAGAATTAGATTCAGAGTGCCCAGAAATTCAGGCACTTGACCCCTACAGCTAAGAGAGAGGGAAGCCTGGCTACTGCTCCAGCTGGCAGCAGACCTTGGCATCATCCACATGGTGCTGGTTTTAGGCACATGCAGAATGTGTGGGGTTAAGAAGACTTCCCCTCAGATTTCAGGGGGCCCGGAAGGCCATGCAGTTTGCCCCTGAGAGGGTAGCATGTGAAGCTGTAATGGTGAAGCCAAAGGTGCTATGAAGACCCCAAAAGTTTGGAAAATTCAGGAACATGGATCATCTAAGGAAACCTGCAAGGAGGGAGCAGAGCACTTCCAAGAGAAAGCCCCGGGAGCCACAACCACCAGAAATGCTGTAGGGGCAGAACCACCCAAACCCTTTGGAGCGACGACTTACCACAGATGGCCACAGATGCTGCACATAGAACTACTGGAATTAATGTTTTCCCTGCTGGATTTTGGACTTGCTTTGGCCCCAGTCCTTTATATCCCCTATTTACACCTTTTGGAATAAAGGTGCCTATCTCATGACAATGGATGTTGGCAGTGTTTAACTTTCTCTTCTTTTGTACAGGGGCTCACAGTGAGGAGTTTGCCTTACATTTTGGAGGAGGCTTGTGACTTGGACTTTTCAGCAATGCTGAAACTGTTAGGAGTTTGGCAACTCAGAGATGGACTAAATGTCTTTTACATAAAGGAAGTACATAAGTCTTTGGAGGGCAGGGGCAAAATGTTATGGTTTGTGTCTAAATGTTCCCTCCAAAGTCTCGTATGGTCAGGGGGATGGGCTTTTCAGGGGTGGCTGAATCTGGAGTCTGTGATCAGTTCACTGTCTAGTGCTGGAACTGAGGGTATGAGTGCTACACCCACCTGGGCAGGTAGCCTGCATGCAATATAAGGGAGGAAAAGAGGCCTGCTCTGCTTCTTTTGCTTTTATTGCTTTTGCTGTCTTCTGACAGCACTGTGAATTATTGCCCCTCTACCACACGAGCCTGTCTTGGAGCCTGCTTATAATGCACTAACACCTCCATAAACTGTGATCTAAATAAACTTTTCTGCTTTAACTTTGGGTGTTGGTTATTTTGTCCCAGTAATGATAGAAAAGTAACTAAGTCAGAAACCTACCCCAGCTGAGTTGCAGTCAGAAATGGCTGGGTTTTAGCCAGGCATCGTGGTGCACACCTGTAATCGTAGTACTTGGGAGGCTAAGGCAGGAGGATTCACATGAATTTGAGGCCAGCCTGGGTTATACAGTGATTTAAAGGTCTGTCTGAACTACATAGTGAGACCCTGTCTCAAAAACCAAAAGAAAAAGAATGGCTGGGTTTGAAAGTACAGCATTACTAAATCCTAGCCCCACCTGTATCCGTTACAGATCTGCATGCTTATTGCTGTCCCTATCAACCAAAATTATCAAGGACACGTCCTAGCATGGGCAGTGCCACAGCCTGGGGTACACAGAGGGGCTTTTGTTTTTTGTTTTTTTGTTTTTTTTTTAATTTTATTTTAAAGACAAAAGAATGGAGACATATGAACCAGAAAAGCCATAAACAATACAGCAAATACAAAGTTATACAGAATATAGTAGGGAATTAGAACTGGATGTTGAATTACATAGTTATCTTCACATTGCTTAACATAAAAACATTAAAGGAAATACCAAATTATAGATAGGATAGTGGGGAATTTGCACTGGATGCTGTATAATATAAAGTTATCTTCATTTCTCCTAATACAAAAACGACTGAGGAAATACAGAATTATAGAGAACATAGAAGGGAACTAGCTCTGGATGCTGTCCTACATAATGTTACCTTCATCTTTGTTACTCAGGTTACATAGATGATGGCCCTTTTGATCAGTTCGTTTTTTCTCCTCCCTCATCTCCGTTGCCCTACCACTCAATCAGTTATCTTCCCTGTAATAATAACTGTACTCCTGGGTTTATCTATATCCTTGGACTCTCACGTTGGGAAGAGATATAGCTGCCTCAGACTATACTATAACATACAGGGGTGTATACAAACTGCCATGGTTGGAGGTGGGAAAGCACATATGCTCACAGCGGACCGCCTGGCTCCACCCTGTTCTCGTGCTATGGGTGGGGGCGGGTCCAGACCATGTGGCTCCAGCATTACCGTTCCCCACCCCTTGCAGCTGGGCAATGGGTCTCCGAAGCTGAAGCTACGAATGCCGAAACAAGGGCGTGGGCCAGGGGTGTGCTTGGAGCGGCAACCTCCTCCCTCTCTATCTCGTCTCCCTCCAACTGCGCCATGTCAGATCTGCAATCCCCTCCTCCAGAGGAGGTTCTGCTTAGACTTTCCGAGGGTTTCACTTCCTATCTCAGATCCCTCCCGAGTTCAGGATATCTACCTCCCTCCTCTCTGTCCTTCACATGTTGCTATATTGCCGTGTCTGAGTGGCATTCCTCCGGGAGGTTCTCTCTCCACCGCCCACCCAGTCACCATGGGTTCATATAATGTTCATATATGCAAGCAGTACGGAGACACTCTTGTTGCTCGCATCAGTAGTCTGGGGTGAGTCTTAAA
>PVLD010023137.1:0-28004 GCA_004027595.1 Dinomys branickii | reverse complement strand
AAAAAAAAAAAAAAAAAAAACAGAAACATTCGTGAACTGAGGTATTATTTTATTGGCATGTACATAATACCTTGAGAATTGGAGCCGAGTCCATACAAAATTCACTGTTGTTTCACACCTTATAGACACACGATATAGTCACACCTTATAGACATAGCCTGAGGGAAGTATTACTTAATATTTTTAGCATGCAACTTGTCACACAAGGTCAGGTGTGGAATTTCCATTTGTAGCTTAGCGAGTTTTGCATTTCAGAACACTTTGCATTTTCGTATTGGGGTGCTCGATTTTGACTGAGCACAGAGGGGCCACTATGTCCCGCCTCATAAATGGGGCAGCAGTAAAAGCTACTCTGGCCAAGGAGAGAAAATGACAGAAGCGTTAATTGAGGTAGAGAACAAGGAATAGTCTTCCCAGAAGCTGGGTCTACCTTGGGGATCAGCGCAGCATGCTGGGTCTTCACAGGGAAGCAATCCCCCTGTTTGTTGGAGCTAGCTCAGTGACTTGCCAACATGTGGGTACAGTGGCCACAGTGGGCTGAGCCAGAATTCAAACCCAAGCCACTTGGCTTTCATGCCAGGGTGCTGATTATTACGGCTTACAGTTTGTCTAGGAACTAGATGTAACTCACTGAGAAAAATCTTACCCCAGAAGAAAAGCAGGTTTCTGCAGCCAGCAGAAGATTGTGTCTGGGATTAAATTTGGTGTCCTCCTCAGGAGAGGAGGACATTTCACCTCCCACCTTGCAGGCAGTGTCTGATGGAAGCTGCTGAAGGTGTTGCAGAGATCTGAGGCACAGGGCACCCTGAAAGCATATCAGCACCTCAGCTCTGTGGTTAGCAATGGATGTGATGAATTGGCCTGTTGCTGCCATGAACATTCATAACTCCCAAGTTTTCTTGCTTCTTTCTTTCTTCTTGGAATTTTGACCCTTCCTTTGCCACCTGCCGAGGTCAAGTCTTTGTGGAATTCAGACTTTTAGTGGGCTGGAGAATCATCTACAAAGAGAGCTTGAGAACCGGTCACCCTAGGCCCCTCCCTGGATTCTGATCTTTGGGCCTAGGAGGGACCCAGAAGCAAGCACCCCCAGATAATTCTGATGTAGGAAAATGTAGGCACTGCTCTATGGAAAGCACTCCATTCTATCTGGATTTTCTGGAAAGCATGCTGGTTGGAGGAATGGATGGAGTGGGATTTTTAAAGACAGTTTTGAATTAAAAGTCAAAGGCTTATGGGGGCCAGTTTTTTGTTTGTTTGTTTTTTTTGTAACATGGACCTCTGGTTCCAGATCTAATAAAGGGGAAACTTCTCAACTGAGATTTCTACTATAGCTCAGATGAGCTAAGTAAAAACGAAGGGAGTCTGTAAGCCTTAAAGCCAGTGGCAGTAATTAATTTGCTTTAAAATATAAGTCTCTGCAATGGAAGGATCTTAGTGGCTTTGTAATCTGACACTTAAATTTTGAGCCAGCCAGAGCTGCAGCAGGAACAAAGTCTGTCTTTGCCATTTCCTTTGACCCAACTCTGTGCTCAGCATGTAACAGCAGGCTTAATTTTTGTTGATAAGGACCCAATATTTTTAAACTTTTGAATGCAAATGAGTCATCATCCAAGATGATGATCGGCTGACAACCATTTTATTTGGTTGGATACTAAATAATGAGGAGGAAAACCTGGTTATCCAATCAGAAAAACAGAAAAGGGCGGTGAATAGCAGCACAGAAATAGCTTCAACAATTATAAGTCTTACAAAGCCTGTTGTGACGTAATTTATGAGTTAAAAATGAAGTGTGTGTGACATGAAGTGAATCATTCTGTGAATAAGAGAAGGAATCTTACTTCTTTAAATGTGCTTTGTCAGCAGCAATGGTCTATCCTGAATAATGTGTGCCTTTAAACACATTATTAAAGAGTGATGGGTAGCATTGTGGTCTCATACAAAAGAGATACAATTTTTGTAAAAAAACAATTATGGTGATTTGTATTAAGTTGGTTGGCTCTGGCCTCATTTTCCTAAGAAAATAAAATAATTACAGCATGCTTGAGCTCCTTCCTCTTTGAGGATGCATGGTTAGTTAGCATCTTTGGTCTTAGCCTTTGATGGGTAGGAATAAGAACATGTTCTTCTATCTATCTCCTTTCAGAGCAATCTCCCAGGGTTGCAGTATGCTGTTTGTGTAAGGTGCTTATATTATACACAACAGATCCCCTTATTTTCATACCCACATTATCTGCAGTTTTTCCAGTGTTTTAGGTGGATGTGGGAAGTAGGCTGTGTTTCTTTGACTTATTGGTACCTTGTTTCCAGAGCACAGTTGAGGAAGATATATAAAGTTTACCATCTTTATTGGTCTATTGTGCAATGTCGAAGGTTTGGGGCTTCAAGAAATAGATTTTGGACTTGGTATTGAACTTCAGTAAATATATTCTTTCATGAATGTGTTTCCAGTTTCAAGACGGAAATCCTAACAGAACCACATAAGAAGCAGATCAAAGGAGTGGTCCACATTTCTCATGACTGTCCAGGATGTGGGTCCAGCCACTGGCTTAGTGGGCTTGTCAGGTTAAAAGAACAAACAACTGGGCATAACTTTACAATTAATCCCTGGACAACAGGATCTAGGTAGTTTGTGTAAGTACTAGAAGTGTCTTTAGAGAGAAATCCATCTTTCTTTTCTTCCTGTTTCCTGCTAACCGGAAGGTGGGTGTGATCCCTGGAACTCATGAAGCAATCTTAGACCCTGGCATTCTAGGGCACATTGGCACTGATGAACAATGGCAGGGAAGGATCTTGAACTGTTTATCTTGGAATTTCATTCATGTAAGGCAAAGAATATATTTCTATCTGCTTAGTGCCCAAGTCCCTTAACCATCACCACCGCATTTATTTGGTGTGTTCTGTCATCTGCAGCCAAATTTAATGTGAAGTAAACTGGCACTGATGAGCCCCTCCTGGTGGGAGATACGGATCTCATGGCAGAGAGAAGACCACATGTATCCTCTGTAAATGAGAATTTCTACTAAGAGGCTGAGCCATCAATATCTGCTCTTTCCTCTTTAGCTCCCCTGGGTTAGCCACTGCCTACTCCAGGGAAGAATGTCTGCAGGTGCCAAGAGAGGCCAGGAGTGGTAACCAGCAGAGGCCCTCTGTCAGAGACCACCATGCTGTGCTCTCCTGAGAAATGAAGCCCCTGGCCTCCAGCTTTCCCTGACATTTACTTCAACTCTATGCACTGAGATATGCAGAGCTGGCTATGTTGCACCAGATGTTCCCTTAATTGGCTAAAAGAATGTGATTGAATCTGGCCAAGATACCAACATGTCTCATTGCAGCCCATGGGTAAGAATTAATCCCCAACCCTCACTGATGGCTGGAATGGGGACTCTAGCAAAAGCCTGTGAGATTCCAGGGCTAAGACATGAGGCAGCATCTCAGCTGAGGCCCAGGGACTCAAAAAGAATTATACCTTCCTGGCAGTAAACATGCCAGCCTTGCATACATCAAGCTATCTGTTGTATTGCTAATTGGAAGCCTCTGTGCCTGGTACAAAATTGCTCTGTTTCTCATTACAGCCATGCTTGCAAAGTTTCTCCTACCTAGAATTCTGCCAGGAGCTCAACAAACTCGCTGATTGATACCAATGAAAACCATGAGCTTTTGGGCTCATGGCCTTTTGTTCCACAGAGAACACTGGCCATCCCAGACATCCTCAGCTGCAAAACTTTCTCTCTTTGGCTTTCTTTTGTATCTATGTGTCATATTACAAGATTGGAGACCCGAAATCTCTCTGCATGGGTTTTGGTACCCCTCCACAAGGACTCAAGTTAGGTCAGGTTGTGCTGCAGTAAAGAAGGCTTCCAGGTCTCAGTGATGGTAACGGTAGATACATTGTGTCAACTTGAGAGTAGGGAAGTTCAGAAGCTTAACTAAGTGATTCAACAAGGGTCCTCACTTTGTAAATACACTGAGCCTGTGCAAGAGGAGGGCACAAAGGTAATGTGGGAGGGCAGCCTGCATACAATATAAGGGAGCAAAAGACACAAAGGAAAATTTGCTCTCTCTTTTTCTGCTCTTGTCGCTTTTGTTGTCTTCTGCTGCCTTGAACTGTTATCCCTGTGCCAGGCCACCCTGCCTCAGAGCCAGTCCATTATGAACTAAAACCTCCACAACTGTGAGCTAAATAAACTTTTCCTTCCATAATTTTGGGTGTTGGGTATTTTGTTTCAGCAAGGAGAGAAAAAGTAACTAAGACAGTGATTAAAACCACCTTTGTGTCTCATGTGTGTTGCCTGTCAATTGCATGTCAGTTACACAAGACAGAGACAAGGACAGAGAACATGGGACACCACAGGTCCACTCTCAAAGCTTTTCCCCAGAGGTCACACTTGTCCTTTTGTTCACATATTTTTGGCCAAAGAGGTCACCAAGCCAAGCCTGTTTCTTTGAACAAATAAGTCTAATCTTCCCCTGAAGGGAGGAACAGATGACATGGTGTACTACAGCCCCCTGAGCTCTCCTTTCTATCTTGGCCCCCACAGAGCTTGTATTCTGTGCTCCTGACTCTTCCTCTTCTCCATCACTGCTCATGCCAGGCACTGGGTGACTCTTTTTCCATCCCTGCTGTCCTTCCATCCCCACAGTGACTGCATGAAGCTGGTTATAATGAACAACATGCTCAAATCCCACAGCATTCTTGGGAGAAGGGACTGTGATTCTCCCCATTTTGCAGATGACAAAACTGAGGCACATAGACATCAGTCAACCTGGCCAACGCCATAAGTAGCAGAGCCAGGATGTGGCCCCAGGCAGCTGTGTTCAGAATTTGCTGTCTTAACATCTTTGTTCCTTTCTTTTTACGTTAAGTGTTTTACATGTATTAACTCATTCGTCTGCTGTAATGAGAACTTTTTGATATAAACACTCTCCTTATTGTCCCTAGGAAGCCCGGACATAGGTTAAGTAAATCCTCTGAACTCACAAAGAGCTATGGCCAAGGCCCTCTGCCACTGTGCCATCTTCTCAAGCACTTTGTGCATTTACAGCCTACTGGATCCATCCCTTGCTGTAATGGGGCCAGATGGGTCTGCCTGAGTTTAACAACAAAAATCAGGAAGAAATAGGCGATCTTCGTTTCAGTGAGTAGCTGAGGGTGTGTGTACCTGTGCTTGCTTGTAACTCTCCAGCTACACGTTCCAATGTGATGACCACTATTTCCTCTCTAGGAAGGAGAGGAGAAACCTTAGCCTGCTACGGGCATGGAAATGGCCTCTGTTCTGTCCTCTGTGCCCCACGGTGTCTCATGTCCCCCGTGGACCTGTATAGGTGGTTTGCTCACCCATTTCCTGGTGAATTCATGGATTCTCTCACTGAATATTTATCTGACCTGCAGTGAATACTTATCAAACCCTGCCAAGTCTCAGGCACAATGGCAGACACTAAGGACAGAGAATTGTGTGGTATAATGCCTGCTGTTCTACTGAGTTGAGTAATAGACAATTGAAAGAGTGCTGTGTTCTAGGAAGAAAATAAAGGGAGGAAGGGAGACAGGAAGTGCATGGAGGGAAAGCCCTTATTTAGACTGGGAAAGTAGAGGAAACCCCAGAGGTAGTGCACAGGAGGGGGTGAGGGTGGGGCATAGGGAGATATGGGTAAAGAATGTTCTAGATCTGGGAGAGGAACATGTACAAGAGTCCTGAAGCAGAAGCATGAATAGCAGGTTTGAGGTGCAGCAAGGAGGCCAGCATGGCTGGAGCAGAACAAGTGACCCAGAGAATTCTGGGACAGAGAGCTGTGGGAGAGGGTGGTCAGATCATTCAGGGCTTTGTAGGTCTGCACGAGGCCTTTGGATCTTATTTTGAGTGAGAAAGGGCACTGCTGGAGGGCCCTGAGCGGGGACTCACCATGCGAGAGCCACACTCTGCTGCTCTGCAGAGACAGAAAAACTGAAGGGCCACCAAGAGGGAGTAGTTGAATAAATTACAGCGCAGGCAAACCACGGATTGAGCTGTTACAATGACTGTCTGAGAGTCTGCCAGTTGATTTGGAGGGAATTCCTCAAGGAAATGTCGAGTGAGCAAGCCAAGATGCAGAGCAGTGTGGGTAGCACCCCATTTGCACAAGGGCTCTCCCAGCCTGCCATATGCGCATGAATATGCCTTCACCAATAAGGTTCTGCAAGAACGGGGAAGGAAGGAAAAAGCATTTAGGAGATAGTTCACAGGGGCTGCGTAGGTTACAAGGGGCCTGATGTTTGCAAGGAGGGAGGAAGGATAAAGGAAGAGGACATGTTAAAAAAATACTGTTAAAAGGTTCATTTATTTGAAATGATAACCTGGAAGCATTCATGGAACAAACTGTGTGCAAGCTATGTGTATGCAAATGCCTTGCTATGTATGTATTTATTGTAGATATTACAGTATGTTGTTCTATGTAGGAAAAAATTATAAGCTAAATGTAGCATTATGTCACAAGTGTGACTATTCACTTTCACTGGGAGGCAGCTGAGGCTGCAGTAGCTCAGCGGCTGCCCAGGACTGCACAATCACCAGCACCTGGACAGGAGGAGCCAAGTGCCCAGAGGTCTCACTCCACAGCTTGCCTTTCTCCTGCTTCCCATGTTATTTGTGGGTCTTATTTCCTGCCTCCTAAAGGAAATCTTTCCTTAGAAAAAGTGGAAAGAGCGGCCACCTTTAAGACTTTCCAGGAAAAGCAGGAGATTTCCTAAAACTTTTGAGTTCTGGCAAAGCTCTTCAGTTTTCAGCTTGAACCTGTTGGGGCTGTGGTATGCACCAAGGGGCTTACAAGACTGCGATGGGTAAGGTGGCCCCTTCCCCCAAGAGATGAAAGTAGGGTCAATGGGAAATTTTTCACATGGGGAAAGAGAAATTCCCCATCCGAAAGGAAAACCAAGCCACATGATGCAAGAAATAAACAACAGAAAATCACACGTGTTGGCAAGGATGCCCAGAAAGTGGAGCGCTGGTACGTTTCTGGTGGGATGTGTACTGGTGCTGCCCCTATGGAAAACGGGATAGTTGTTCTTCCAAAAATTTCACAGGGGATAGGTCTTTTGCAAATTAGCAGAGAACCAAGAGATGGTAGGAGGTGGAAGGAGAGAAGAGAAGAAGGAGAAAGGGGTGTAAAGAGAATTCAGATGCATCATGCACTTGTACCAACTCCGCATGATGAATATGATCAGTATGCACTGTGAGCATGAGCTAAGACAGAACATTTTTTTAAAGGGCTGGGGGTGTAGTTGGTGGTAGAAGGCATCTGGGTTTGACCCCCAGTACTAAAAAGAATTAATATTGAACTATGATATGAACCAATACCTGCATTTCTGGGGATATATTCCAAAGAAACTGACAGCAAATCTTGAAGTGATATACCCATGTCCATAGCAGCATTACAGCAGCAGCTGAAAGATGGAAACACCCTAGATGTTTACCAAAAGATAGACAGACAAAAGGTGTTATGTACACATGAAGGGGGGATTGTCCAGCTTGAAAAGCAAGGAATGCTACACCACAGATGAATCTCGAAGACTGGCAAGATTAGCCAGACACACAAAAGGACAAATGTGTGCTGCCACTTCTAGGGGTTCCTAGACAAGTCATGGAGAGAGAGGTTAGGATGGCCGTGTTAGAGCTAGAGGGGGCGGGGCTGGGGACTTAGTGTGTATTGGGTACCAAGTTTCATTTGTGGACAAGGAAAAAGTGCTAGCTGTATAACAATGTGCATGCACTTAAAGCCAGGCACTTACAAATGGCTGAAATGGTAACTTTCATCTTATATATATTTTACCATAACTTTAAAAAAAGAAAAAGGAAGACAAGAAGCTCTGGCTGACTGATAATGCGCCACCCTGGTGGCGGCTTCCCAAGAAGACTGAGGAGCCACTGCAGCTTTCACCCCCTACTTCTTGGAGCCTTCTATAAGCCAGGACTGGAGGCTTCTGTGTTTCCCGTTTCAGTGTCAGCTCGCTCTCTGCGACCCTGGTACGGTGTTGCCAGCCAGCCAGCAATCTTCCCCGTGTTCTGAGGGTAACCTCCCGATCCAACTGAGTGCATCTAGATCTGAGACTGGGGGCATTGCTGTGACGGCCACCATCCATCCCAGAACAGACCAACATTACCACCTCAGTGGAAGTGTCACCTTCACAGAGGACCTGGTGAGGCCATGTGCAGCTGTGCGGGGAACAGAGATACAGCCACACTGGAGTTTCCAAAGCTCTTCCCAGGCTCCATTTCTGTGCCATTGCATTGACACCACCTTTACACTTCAGCCATCCTCCTTCTTCAGGCTCAGGTAAATATTTCTTGCCAAGGAGCAGAGAAATTCTTGTCACTGATCAGAGACAGCATGGTGTAACAAAAGGCCCCGAGTTGTGCCTAGCTGCCAGGGAAGCCATCTCCAATAGGAGCAAAGTCTCAGTGCCTTGTTAGGTCCCGGGACACTGGGTTTCTCCTCCCCTGGCTCCTTCACCAGGCTCTGCACTGTACCTAGAGAGGAGGGCGTGTCCTCCTCGGGCACACACACTGTCCTTCCCAGCTGGGCCTCACCTGGGAAGGCTTTCAGCGCTCAGCCTGGGTAGCTGGTGGGAGAGCGAAGTTCGAGTTGGTGCTGAAAGTGGGGGATGGGTGGTTGGTGGAGCACATCCAGGGTGCGATTCTATGGCCCCTGGAGAAGGTACGGCTGCACAGAAGCTACTGTGTGGTGTGTGGGGACAAAGAGAATGGTGAACAAGGGTGGGTGGAAAAGCCATACTTCTGGGTGTCACCAGGCGTTTGTAGCCAGAGGTTGTCCGAACCTGGGCTGTGAACTCTCTCCCCAGCCTTAACTGTGCCCAGACTGCAGGGCTGAACTGCAGAGCTATCCCTTCTCTGACTCCCTCGCTAGTTCCGGACCAGCTGAGGGCTCAGGGAGCCCTTCCTAGGGGACTCTGTCTTAGTCACGTCACCTCTCTTTCAGATATTGAGACAGATCAGCTCCTTGGTTGTGAGTCAGACTTCCTGGGTTGCAATCCCACATCCCCAGGCATAAGATTGGCCAAGGGGCAGCCTTCCGGGGATGGGAGGGGGGGCTTGGGGCCGCCCAGAGGCCCGTCCAGGTGCTGCGCCGCGCCGTCTGGGAGGCAATCGCAGCCCAGGGCGGTTGCTTGCCCCACTTGGCTCCTTAATTCATCCCACATGTTTCCTCTGCTGGCTGAAGGACGCGGCCCCGTGTCAGGCTGTGCCTGAGATGGAGTCAGAGTGGCTTCCCCTGACACGCCCGCGGTCCCGAGCAGATGTGCGGCCGGGGCAGGGCAGCATGACCAAGCGGAGAGTCTGCCCGCGTGTGCGCGCGTGTGGGCGTCGGAGCGCTGCACAGCACCGTGGTCTACTCAGCAGCCCCTCCGAGGGACACTCGGGTTGCGGGGTGACAGCCTCCAGCGTCCGAGTTACAGGCAGCCTTGGGGCACTCGGTGAGGAGCCAGGCCGAGGGTGACTTTACACACTCTGCCTGCTCACACCTTACACAGGGCGTGAGAGGTGCGCTTGCTGTGGACCAAAGGGGACATGAGACCCCCAGCAGTCGGGTAGCTTGCTGAAGTCACCAGGAAGGATGCAGCGTGTGTCCTTCTGCCCACCGAGGAAGGGACAGGGTTGAGCTCTGCAGAGAAGCTGCCCTCAGGAGGGTGGCTGTGCAGGGAGAGGGCTGCACCAGCTGTGACGCCTGCTCCTCCAGTCCCGTGCCATCTGCGAAGCAAGGGTCCAGTGAAACATTTAGGTCCCTTGAATACCCTCTGCTACCCTGATCTCTTCATAAACTTCCTCCTCAGGATAAATCCTTTTCTCTTTTGTTTCCTCCCAGGATGGGGATGTCTCCTTCACAGCCCAGGGCCAGGCGGACCAGGGGCTGAGCTGAAGGACCCAGGAGGGTGGTGTCTCACTGTCCTCATGTGACTGACTCTGCCCTGAGCCCCCACCAGGGGAACCCAGTGCAGTTGTGACCCTGTACCCTGGCTTCCCCTACCTAAAATCCACTTTGGCCACTGTGGAACGGTGATGTTTGGGGTCACTGCCTGTTCACATACCTGTCTTCTCAACAGATGCTGGGCTCTCCTGGATGCAGGGTGTGTGTCCTTATTACCCTTCACAGTGTCTAGTATAATGCAGAACCAGGTATAGAGCAGAAACTCAGCCAAGGTTTGTGGGATGAAGGCAGGAAGGGAGAGGGAAGGAGGGAGGGATCCAATCAACCTATTTGCCTCTTTTCTGTAGTGACAAATTTATAGGAAATCTTCAAAGGGCCTGGAACAGTAAACAAAACGGTGTCTAATGAGATTTTGTTTAGCCTTACAATGGATTCATCTCTTGGGCTTCTCAACACACACACACACACACACACATACACACACACACACACACACACACACACACACACACACACCTTTAAGCAAAGCAATCAATTTTAATAGATCTCATTTCCCTTTCCTTTAAAACCCAGAGAAACAGAATGAGGGCCCCTTTAATTTCTCTTTAGTGAAACTCATGAATAACAGTTCAAAACCTTAGGCTCATTTTGTGTGTGCAGAGCATCAAGCAATAATACAATTTTTGGAGTTGGGTTAAAGTATCTTTGAAATCTTCTTTTTTTAAAATAGAAACTGTCAAAACTGTAAAAGAAATAATGTTCATGGTTTTAGAAATGGTGCTAGCAAGCATACATGATCAATCCTATCAGCCAGATCTACAGGTTTAGACAGATTAAAATACGTATAGCAGTTCTCCTGCTGGCAGGTGAATCTTTTGTCCAGAGAACAGAAGTTGGTTAGTCCATAATGACAAATTCAACAGTCATTCAACAAATAGTCATTCAACTCAATTTTGAGTATCTGTTGTTAAGGATATTGATCTTAAGTCCTATGGTTGTGCTAAGGTAGACATGGTTATTGGCTTCATGAAATTTCCATAATATGGACAGAGAAAAGAGCAACAAAAAAGCAAAGAAGCAAATATAAAATGCATACAATAATTACAGCAATTGATAAGTGCTGCGCAGGAAGTAACTTGGAAGTGGAAACAAAGTCACCTGTCTCAGGGTGGAGAGGACCGGCTGCTCACATCTGAAACCGGAGGGTGCAGGACGGGGAGAGGAGGATTTGAGACAGCAGGAACAGTGTGTGTGTGCAAGGGTATATAAAAGAGAGTGGTGTGTTTTAGGGCTCACTGACAGAGACCGTGAAGGCTGTAACCAAATACCCAAAGCAGAGGAGGCTGCCATGAGCTAGGAGTATATAAAGGTCAGATCATGACCTCATGGGTCAGGGCAGTATCAGGTTAACAATATCCCTTAGTTATTTCAGGCCCGTCAGTTCTGCAGTTTCCTGAATGAGTGTATGGCGAAGGCTACATGAAAAGAGGGAATTGTGATGATTTCAGGGCTGTAGGAGGATCAAAGCCTTTTCCCAGAATTCGAGATTCTCTCGGGTAAGACCAAGACCTTCTCAGGGTGTCCCATATTTTTTTGGTTATCAGAAAAAGGGAGAGGAGTACTCAAGAAGGATAGAATTACTCAAGGATTTCTCCAAGTAAGGTATTTCTCCTTGATAAGGATTAAGTTAATCCCCCCAGCAGTGAGATGCCTGAGGCTGTAGTCTTTATCTAGTTGAGATTGGATCCAGTTGTCTTTGGCTGTGATCTGGTCTTATGCTTTGAAGCTTTCCAGCTTCATGCACCGTTACAAGTTTTAGTAGGAATTAGTGACTCACAGAGGTTGACTTACTGTGAGTCCCCAGATAAGCAGCCTAAGCTTTGGACAGATTCACAAGTAAACATAAAAAGCCAATTAGTTTATTTAAGTCCTGTTTGGGGCTACTTCATAGGGTCTCCATCAGGGCAGAGCTGCCAAATCCCATCCCAAGCTCAGTGGGAGATCACACAGGATTCTAAACCCAAGAGTCACGTGGTCCACTCTGTACAGCAAGAATCTCTGTGGCAGGTGGCCTCCAGAGGAGCACCATAGAAGCCAAGCTGATTGAAAGCCAATAGTATGGGCATAAAAATTTCTCCAAATGATGCTATTTTCCTATGAAATTTTGTTTTGTCTTTTTTCCATTAAAAAAAAAGCCAATGGCCTTTGTCCAGTTTAAAAACAGTGGCCTGGGCCAGGACAGCACCTATAGGGGAAGAGAATTGGATGTGTTTGGAAATATTTGGATGCCAGAAGAGACATGACTTGCTCTGGTTCAGATGTAGTGCTGAGAGTGAGGGACAAAGAACGGATGATGCCCTGGCTCCTGGCTTCTGCAGGTGTCACTCAGTGCAAGGACATGGTGCCACAGGGTGGGACAATTAAGAGGTCAGGTGCAGAGCACTTGGAATCATCTTTTCCCCAGCTTTCTAAATATTTCTGATCCACACAGTGAGAACTGGTGGGCCACCGTGGGCAACAAGGTCAGTAGTTGTTCCCAACATTTGCAGATGGGACATCTCAGTTGGTTTTCAGAGCACAGGGCATGTTCAAAAGGTAAGGAAAAGAACGAAAAACCAATCCAAGCCCTTGAGCAGTGATTATGTGCCACATGCAGTACTGAAAGTGCTGAGGTGGAGAGGGATCCTCAACAATTTTATTGAAAATCTGATAGCAGGTGTCTGTGGAGCCGTGTGAGGGCATCAGAGGCTATTTTGTGTTGGTGCAAAGACTCTACAGAGACGGTGATGCATAAACTGAGGCTTCAAGTTTGGGTATGGTTTTCCCAAGCCACAGAATAGAGTGGGGGATGGGCAGCAGCAGCAGGGAGGGGACAGGGCAAGTGAGGGAGGTGTGAAAGGATTTCCCATGTTCATGGAGGAATCATGTGGCTCGGTATTGGTGACAGTGTGCTCCAGGGGTGCGTGGCATGGGCGAGGCTGGCCCCGCCTGGTGGGACACATTAAAGGGTCAATTCCCTTTGGTGAGGTGAGAATCAAGAAAGGCTTTGTAGCCTTTCTGCTTGTTTATTTTCCAGTGATGAGGGACCTAACCCAGAGTCCCAGCATGGTGGGCAAGCACTCTGCTACTGACCCACATCGTCAGCTTAACAAGGCTTGGAAGCAGAGGAACTCCCCATGATCAGGGTTGTGTGCCGGGACAGCTCTCTGGGTGTAGATGGAGAACGGATTGGAAAAGGAGTTGAACACAGAAGTTAAGGGTCTGAGTAGGAAGTAAAACAGTCACTAAGAGGTGTGTTAACAAGGGCCTATAAACACTAATGGTTATTATAGCTTACAACTCCCTGGTACTTCCACTGTCCTGAGTTCTTTGGACATACTGACAGATGTAATCCACACAGCCCTCCTACAAGGTCAGTACCATTCGTGACTCCTGTTTTGCAGATTAAGGACTGTGACAGAAGTTAAATAATTTGCCAAGGTCACACACTAATGAGTAAGTGGTAGAAAAGAGGTCTGAACACAGACATCTGGCTCACAGCTAAGGAAGGACTTGTGTGTGGTCTAAGAAAGGAGAGGATGCTGGGTTTGGGAGAGCGCCAGCCCCACCTCATGACTCAGAGAAGAGGTAGGGAGTGGTGACAGCGCAGAGCACTCCTGAGGGTCAAGACTGAGGCACCAGGACAGGTGATGCAGTAGACAGCTTTGGTCAGCAGCTTGGAAGAGCCCTCTTGCCACTTACGTGGCACAAGAGAGCCCCTTGTAATCCCGCTTGATCTGGGCAGACAGGGGCTCCCCAGCCAAGGCTGGCACGCATGTATGTAATGTGAAGATTTCACTGGAATGTCTCAGTGATTAATATCCTGCCCTTCCAACCTCCTAGGGATATGATAAGAAAGAACCCAGCAGAATGGGAAACCAGAAGGCTTTGGCTGAAATTCCCTCCCTGTCTTTGTGCCCTGGGGGTGTGTGTCACCTAATGTCACCCAGCCTCAGTTTCTCCATGGAAGGAGACTGGATACAATTTCTCTCCTGATGGCCACAGGGGGCTGCTGCGAAGGGGCTGAGAGTCACTGCTGGGTAGATGGCCCTGGGGAATGCCAGCAGGGAAACAGGCCCTGGAGGAGTGCACGGCATCCAGGAGAATAATTTTCACTGGTAAACATGTGCATCATGGTTCCACAAAGGTAATTTATCTGCCTGAGTTTTCAAATGAAGCTCTGAAATTACTGAACTTTAACCCCTGAGAAGAAAGAAAATATAGTATTAAATATCCTTAGTCCTCCACCTCGCGGTGGTGTGCCCGGCTAGGAATCCGCTTATTTCATGGTGTTTTTAGAACACTGATCTAGGTGTAGAAACAAATAATGTAGAAACAGCCCCTGACGTCAAGTGAGGTCACATTTTAATAAGGGAAGAGAGGCACTAAACACACAAATAACCCGACAGAGAAGCTACCTCAATTCAGATTGTGTTTGGTACTATGTGTCAAGTACTATGAAGGACCCACAGTGGGTGATGAGGAGAGATTTTGCAGGGTTGGTCAGAGCTGGAAAGGGGAAGGAGGAAGAAAGGAGCTGGGTGCAGGAAGAGGATGCTCAGCACGGAGGCTTGTCCAGGCCCTCAGAAGGAGCCAGTCTGCTCCACTCAGGAGACGAGAAGCTGGTGCCTTTGTAGAGGGCCAGACAGCGAGTGAGGCTGAAAGGGGCAAAAAACAAAGGTCGAGGAAGACACAGCTGAGTTTGACTTTATTCCAGGCACTAAGGGAAGGGGCCGGAGGATTTGAGGCTGGAGGACACCAGTAGAATTAACATTTTCTCAGACCCTTCCATCCGCGGAAGAGGTACGATTGAGCTGGGACAAAAGCAAGCTGCATAAGACAAGTTAGGGGAGGATGAGTCTTCCAGGTCGGAGAGGAGGAGGAGGGGAACAGATTGGGCTGTTATTCGCTGATGGGTTAGATATAGGGAAAGGCACAAACCGAGCTGAGAAATCCTTCAGAACAAAAGAAGCCCTTGAGTCAGATTGTTGTGCTCCGGCTTCTGCGGGTCCATGCTCTGCTGTGCGACCAGTCGCCAGGGACCTGGTATACATCCATACTTGAAAGAGCTCTGTCACCAAAGTCAGCAGGACCTGTTCAAACACACGCCTGGAGAAGGACCAGAGGTCAGGAAAGCTGATGGGCTGAGGTCGCTAGGAGGTTCTGGTTTCTTCCTCCCTTGTCTTTTCACTGATTCTACTGACCGCTTCTTTTCCCAAATAAGCCCCCTTCCTGTCTGTGAGCAAAGCTACAGGTGAAGAAAGAACGATGCCGCCTTCTCTCTAACCGCGGCTGTCATGTCTCTTTGTGTGTCATTGGAGACTGACCTGCCACGTTGGGCCATGAGGGAGGAGGGGGTGGGTGGGTGGGGGAGACACTGGAGCAAGGAGAGGAGAAAGTCAGAGTTCACTGGAGGAGGAGCCAGGGATTCTGCGAGGTTTGCTACTTAGGCCTGTCTTCCAACCTCACACACTTGGTGCATGCACCATGGGTGACTGTGCTGACAGAAGACGCACACCTGGAAGAGGAGCTTGGGTAGGAGGGCTCAGTGTCTCGTCCATTACAGCCCCGTGGCTCTGCCCCAAGTTCACCCTAAAACAAGAAAGCAGGCTTAGCAGAGCATTAATTTCAAGGTTTCATAATCCCCTGTTTGGCAGCAGCTGGTGGTACAAAGTGTGGAGTCTACTGGATCTGATTATATAACAGATGGTTCTGCTTTCAAATTTTCTCCAAGTGTTCTGATGTTTTTTTCACTAAATTCATATTTCCCATCTGATACTACCCCCAGGGGCTGAGCTTGTAATTTGGAAGGTCTCCCCAGTCCCCCCCTTTTAAATCTCCCAATAGCGGGAGAACTTCCAAACCCTGCCGCCACACTTCCGCAGGGGCTGCCCAGGGACAACGCAGGACGACAGCAGGACTTCCCACCCGGGTGGGTCTGGTCTCCATCCATCTCCTGCCAGAGGTGGGCTTCCTCCGCTCTACTGGGATAAGCCTCAAAACCTAGCGCCAGTGACCTTGAGATTGAACAGAGTGTTCCTTTCTGTAGGCAGCACATGTTAGCTCATCAGAATTCCTAGTAGCAAATTCAAGCTCCTCCAGCTGAGAATAAAGGCCCTAAGTAACTGTGTTACTGGCCTACTGTGTGTCTCTAATTGTGTCACCCTGCTCCTCAGTAGGGTTTCCCGCTCATTATGCCCAGCCTCGCTCCCCATTGCTGTGCATTATGGTCCCCCTCTTCTTTCTTTCCACTCCAGCTGCCTACAGCTGTCAGCCACCCACTCCATCCTGGCCTTCCTAGTGTTTTCATCTTCCTGCCAGCATTATGAAATATAATTTACAACAAAAATGTGCTCTGGGCCTCCCTTTCTTTACGAATCTCTGGTTTCTTTCACCATTTAGAAACCTCCCTCATTTTCCAAGCACCTGTTCCTTGGGACTTCTTTTGACAGTGCTGCTTTTTCTTTGCCCAAGTCTGTGTTTCCTGAGGGAAACAGGAAACAGAAAGGCTTGGGGCCACACGATGTGTTCTGGCAATCAAGGGGGAGCCTGTGCTGGTTTGGAGCCCTGGTTCTGAGTTGCCATGTTGCCTACCTCCAACCCATGATCACACAGAGACTCAGGTGGGCTAGAGACTTGGAAATGATCAGGTAACGAGTTCTACAGAGCAGCAACTTTCCTACCTATGAGCAGAGGGACTGGGGCCTCTCTGTTCACATCTTTGGGACCTCCCTGTAGCAGCCGATAAGGATGGTTTGCGTGTAATGACTATGAATATAATTTTGGTCACTGTCTCTAAGGCCACTGTAAGGAAAGGAGCCACCCTGTTACTCTCTGAGCTCTAGTTACTGAGCAGAAATGATGGGGCCAGTGGAAATGAAGGAGAGGCACGCTTGCTCAATGCTGGGGTGGGTCTTTCTGAGCCTGAGCTCTCGTATGACCGCCCACATGGCTCTGTCTCCTGTGGAGCTGGTTAGGAAGCTGGAGCTCCCGTGTGGCCATGTCTACTTGCAAATGTGTGAAGAAGAGGTCATTTCCTAAGTCAATCAAATGAATACTAGATAGATCTTCACATAAAAACTAAAAATAATTTCTTATGGTCCTTTTGTCCTGCTTTTAGTCTCTAGGATCTAGACATCCAAAGTCTCGTACCTCAGGGCAGTGGAGGTTTCAGTACAATGCCAAGCCCTAGTGGCAGGCTCAGAGCCTGGGATCCGTGATCATGGAAAGGAGTGGTATTTCCGATTTTCTAGTTTCATATTATTCTCTGAGTTCATTTCTAGGTGAAGACAGAGAAAGTATGTTCAGGAAAATTAGTCTTAGCAATATGCCGCACCTCTCTGGAAGAAATTCTCTGATGAATCTCTAGTGGAAGAAGGTGAAATTCCAACAATGTAGTTAAGTAGCAGAAGATGGTTGCTAAGTTAATACACATAAGGCAATGAAAAGAACTTGCATGGATCCCCAAGGGGCAAGAGGAGGAGGAGAGTAAAAGAAAGAATGAAGGCAAGAGGTGAGAGGTGGGGCAAGGAGACAGGGCCTGGCTTGGGAGAAGAAAAAGAGGGAGCTGTTTGGTGGCCCCAAAATGAGGAGGCTTTAAGATAATAAATGTTACCCTAAGAAGGGATTCTTGTCCATGCATCTGATACATATGATATACAACCCTGTTTCTCCTGGACTGCCACACACTATTTTTAGTGAAGTCTGGGTTGTGTAGGACTGTATGATGCATGTGTGTATATGTGTGTACACAATCCTTTTGGGGGAGTGTGATTAGATGCTGATCTCTTGCATACTGTTTGATTCACAGCAGAGGCAGAGACAGCTTCTAGGAACAGGGTAACCTGACAGAGAAACGCAAAGTGGTAAGACCCCAACAAATCCCTGGACTTCCCAGGGTCCACGTACTTGGTGATAGAAGAGCAGACAAAAAGGTAGCAAGGAAGTTCCCCTGGGAAAGAGAGCTAGGGTGGCCTCCTATGGACATCTGCATTCTCCTTCCTGTTGTTATCCCTGAGCCTTTTGAGGGTCTGTTTAAACACTGCAGCCCAGTGTCAGGCTGGAGTGCCGGTGACTAAGGGCAGGCCCATAGGACCACATGCGCACGGGAAGGAGAAGTGCAGAGAAACACCTTCCTCTTTTCCTCTTTCCCTGGCCGGCTCAGAGGTGGCAGTTGTCCTCAGTGAGAGACCTTCCTGGGTGCATTTCAGGCACAAGCACCATTCTTCCTTACCTCCACTCAAATATACGGATTTTTTTCCTTCACTGTCATTCTTGAAGCATTAAGGTTTTATTTCTAAAAAGGCATCTAATGTCCTCTAAACCATTCACTGTGTATAGATCTAGTTCACATGTTTGCAATAAGACAAACATAAGAAAGCCTGTACTCCTGGGTAGATATATTTCTGCGGATTCTGGAATTTCATAAATTTTAATCCATGCCATGATACATGTCTGGAAATGTCCCACTAAAATAGAAACACTGCCATAGATTCCCATGGTATTGATATTTTAAAAAGCTGATAAATGAGCAAAAATGCAATTTAATCACTACAATTTTAAAGATTCTGCACATGCCTCTTATCTCTCCCATTCGGTTCAGAGGGTTCATTTCCTACTGTTTGTAACATGTACTTTATCGATAGCTTCTGCGGTGTACGTAGGAAGATATTTCAGGGAACAAAATGAATGGGATTTTGGGTATCCAGAAAAGTACCTTCCCTAATAAGCAGTTTGCTAAGAATGCTGCTTCAGGCAAAATTCTGTGGCTTTAGGGAACAGATATTTATTAAAACAGTTGAAATATAAGGAGACTTTTAGGGACCTCTAAGAGCAGGAAAGACGTAAATTCACTGTCTTGTTTGTGGTTGCTATAACAGAACACCACAGACTAGGTAATTTATAAACATTAGACATTTATTTGCTCTATGGTTCTAGTGGCTGAGAAGTGCGAGTGTATGCTCCCCCCCAACACCCTTGGAGAGGGCCTTTATGCTGTGTCATCCTGTGTTAGGAAAAATAGAACTCATCCTTTTTTATCAAGAACCCTCTCCCACAATAACTATCCCATTCTCACCATAGCAGTGCTAATCCATTCACGAGTGTTCATCTGTTCATAACCTTGTCATCTCTTAAAGTCTCGCTTCGTAGTACTTTTAAAAATGCAGTCAATTTCAACATGAGATTTGGAGGGGACATTGAAATCATAGCCTCCTTTTACTTGGATATAGGATATGGGAGTTACAGACTGGGATAAGACCTCTGGGTCAACTCCTCCATGTCCCACTGGGCTGGATGAGAGACACTACCTTTGAAGTTCCCACCTTGGTATTGGTTGCTTTTTTCCTCTCCACACGCTCCTCTGAGGTAGCACTGCGTCTCCACGACGGTGTGTAGTCAACGACCTCATTCCTCAGTGAAACAGGTCCTGGGGACCAGGTCCCTGGAGGAGGTGATAAAAGCCATCACGTGCAGAGGTGCTTATGGTGGTTGCCCGGAGTAGTGGTGGAAAAGCAGAGGTCTTGCCTCTTAGGAAGTAGAGAAGCTTCACCAGCTCCTCGGGAGTGCAGCTGAGGAGATGGTGGAGGAACCTAAATACCATCTGGCTGAGATAGAGCAGATAAAGAAATCTGAGAGGATTTTCCTTTTGTGTGTATTTATTTTTTTTGTAGTTTGAGCTCTAAAAAGGGGCATTATTTGGGTTTTAACATTTGCGCTTTCATTTCACTGGGAATTGAGTAATGGCAGGGAACTCAAGTTATGTAACTTTGGGGTAGTCTTCACTGTATTAGTTGGGTTCACTGTACAACCTTTGGCAGACGCTACTGGGCCATGTGGCTGGGCATGATTGGAGGTCAGAAGTAGACGAAAGAATGATTCTTTGGCTCGTGATGAAATCAACCTCGGAGGTAATAAATGTCCTTTCTTATCCTATAGACCTCTAACAGCAACAACTGAGAGGCCCGCCCAGGGATGCAGTAGATGATGTCAGCACTGTCAAGTGTCCCAAGGGAGAGTGCCCTGCTGCCAGACAGCCCAGGACTGAAGGGTTCTGGGATTTGAGACTTTTAGCACTAAAAATGCCAAAGTCCCATTCCAGACAAAAAGTGTGCTGCTCCACCCAAAGGAGGGGACAGCCTGGCTCTGACATGTGGTCAAGCTCTTCCCCCAGGTAGTGCTGAGCAAACAGGCTTGCTCTGGTTGTCAGTAGACTCTTACTTCCTGGCAGTGTGTGCTCTGAGTGGGTTTGGGCTTCTT
Organism: Dinomys branickii; assembly: GCA_004027595.1. NCBI lineage: Eukaryota > Metazoa > Chordata > Mammalia > Rodentia > Dinomyidae > Dinomys > Dinomys branickii. Next base: position 7,793 of record PVLD010023137.1, on the reverse strand, counting down.
CTATGGTGGTTGGGTTCAAAAAGGGGGGAAAGCAGAAGCTTCCAGTTCTCCTAAGGCCAGGCTTAAAATTTTAAAACATTGCTTCCACCGTATTCTCCTGGTCAAAGCAGATACAAGAGCAGCCTGAATTCAAGAAGGGAGGGAGGACGTGGCCTCCTGTTGCTTGAGAGATAGAGCGGTATGCATGTGCGATGCAGGAGAAAATAGATGAGGGCCATCATTGGCAACTATCTGCTGCAGCTACCATTTCACAAAGCACGAGGCACACAAGAATGTAAATGTGTGTAAGAGTTTGTTATAGGGCAAGTTTTGTGTACACTGAGACTAGTCAGATTACCTCCTGAGAACTCAGATTCTAAGAGACACATACGTTGAAATACACAAATGCAGTACAGTGTGGTGTGTGTATCTATGCACACAGATACATGTTTACACACAAGCATATGTGAGGTGAGAATTATGTATAATTTTTTCCCTTTTGGGATGGCAGAAATCGTTAAACTTCACAGACAATATACAGGATTCAAAGAATGGATAGGAGTTCATGTGGCACAGGGGAAGGGTAAGAATATACCAGGCACGTTAGAGTTTCAGAAATTTAAAAGTGTATGGTTTGCACTTTATGACTGGACATGAATTTGAACATGAACCCCAAAGAGCAGGAAGGAGTTTACCATGCAGGACCTTGTCTGCCATGTTGGAGAACTGATTCACTTTAAGGTGGGGCATGATTTCCTTAAGTTTTGATTTTAATTTTTAATGTTTACTTGGGCAGCATTAACAACAAGTATTTACCCAAACATGTAATGTTTGCCAGGCACTGGCCTACATACTTGAATATGCATCACAAGGACTTTATAATGAAGATTAACACCCTCCTTTTACACTGGAAGAGACTGAGGCACAGAGAAGACAAAAACTTGCTCAGTATCACACAGCTGATGAAAGGCTTGTGCCTACACCAGAAGGCAGGCATCTGTCTCCTTAACCATGTTCTATTTCCATCTACTGACTTTGGGATGGATTGTTTGGTATAAGGAGAGGCTGGAGATAGTCCCGCTACATAGGAGACTGTGGACATAATCCAGGTGAGTGCTATACTACCCTGAAAAATCATAGCAATGATAGGAAGAAGCTGCACAGGTGAATCCCAAAGTCGCTAAGGGAAGGGCAATGACAGAATTGAATAAACACCTGAACCTGGAGAGTGAACAAAGGAAGATGGGAGATGACTTTGAAATTCTTGGTTTGGGTGAGCTGATGCATAAGACAGTGGCATGTCATACATTAGATGTAGGTGAGGACAGTTTGGTTTGAAGGGAAAAATGGAGTCCAGCTTTGCTACATGGAATTTGAAGCACTGTGTGTGGGAGACAGCTGGGACTGGGGATGGCCTTCACGGAAAAGGCAGTTTAAGGAGGAGTGGCCCCCTGTACCAAATGAATTAGGAGGTCAAATAAGGTAATGCATGTGTATCTACCACTGGGCTTGTAAATACAGAGATCACCATGACCTTGACAAGACCGGCGTAAGTGAAGGGGTGGCTGGGAGCCAGTCTGCTGTGGTGACGAAAGCAGGCAGGGAATTCAGCAGGGGGTGGCCGAGATTTCCAAGAACTCTCCAGAGGAAGGGAAAGAAGACTCAGAGCAAAAACTATGTAGAGATTTACAGAAGACGCAAGGCATTTTGCTAGCTGGTTTGCTTATTTTTTAAAGACCTGGTCCTGTTTCTTAGATGCGTCAGGGGGAGAGGGAGGCTCCAGATGTGGGAAGAAGAGGGACACAGTTGAAGAATCTAAGTGACTGAGGACACCAGAGGGAGGGATGACCACAGCACAGGTGAAGGGACTGGTTTTACAGGGAGTGTCTCCTGTATAAGTCAGGAGAGGAGAAGGTAAGGATGTCATGTGTAGTCATGTAGTGATTAGCAAATTGAAAAGTTTCATAAGTCTCTAAGAAGTACTAGCAAAAGTCATTTGCCCAAAGAGGAAAAGAAAACTAGGGATGGGGAATAAGACAATGCAGCTTGGAATAACATTTTGGTAAAGAGGGTGCCAGAAAGAAAATTGCACCCATGGAGAGTTCTGTATGTGCTGAGCGCTGTGCTGATCCTTAAGCATAATAAGGATGAATAAATAGTGGTTGGGGTTGGATCCTTTGGAGACTGTGTGTAGTTGATGCTCTATAAATATTTACTGAGTGATTATAGTTTGCATTTGGGGGCCCAGGACGTAGGCAGGTTCTTCCTCTGGTCTCATCAATGAATATTGATCAAACACATCCTGTGAAAAAAACTCTGATGCCAAAAGCAGGGGAGGAGGGAGTGTGTCTCTCAGGAAGCTCCAGACAGTTCCTGCCCTCCAGGGGCTGCCAGCAAAGTACTGGGACAGTAATAGTTATCTCCTTCCTCTTGCAGTGCCTCAAGATCCTGTATGGCCACCTGGCATCTAAGATGGTCCCTAAAGGATGCCCTGTTCCATTACAGTGGCTCCCAGTGTCATAGCTAAGATATGGGGCTGCTTGGTGTGGCCAGAAAGAATGCTAGGAATCCTGAGACCGCAGGTTCTCCATGTGTGGTCCCCAACTCCAAAGCATCACTTTGAAATGCAAATTCTTAGCCCTCACTCAGGAGCTCTTAGGGGGCTCATAAATCTGTTTCATTGCAAGATTTCTAGGTGGCTCTATGCCTGTTCAAATGCAAGGATCACTTCCATGGGTCATAGTCTTGTTCGGATTCCATCTGACTATAGGAAGCTTCTGAATGGTTTGGTCCCCAGTGCTTAGGCCAGGTGTACAAAAAGTGTCTCCTGAGGTCCCTGAGCTCAGCCAGTGGTGTGCACATGTGTGGAGGGAGCAATGTGACTGGAAAGAGCAGAGAGGTAGGAGTGTGTGCTTGTCACCCTCTCCCTCTGCTCAAGGTGGACTGGGAGCTGGGGTCGGGGGGCTTGGGTCTAAAGACACAGAGACTCCTAGAACAGGAGCTGAGTTTGGAAGTACCCAAGCCAGTGATGCAGAGCTTTACCTGGAGTCTCAGATTTTTTAAGAACAGTATTTGTTAACAGTAATTTTATTTTGATATTTATTGAATGAGTACAATGTGCCATTGCCATCTGTTACGTGTGTTATCACATTAAATTCTGATCAGTAGGTTCCAGTTTTTCCTTGCGCTTCAGAAAAAGGAAAAATGTGAGCTTCTAATAGTTTGTCCCACAGGCAACCAGCTGGTAAACTGGTAGAACTGGGATTCAAATTGGGATTTGTTCTTAGGTTCTTAAACCAGTAAATTATAGGAGTTTAAAATATAGGGCTTTAAAAGGGAAGTTATAGACTCTGCCTGCTTAAGGATTCTGTCTTTCAGTTTCTGTGCTTCAATCTCTGTCTCTGTCTCTCTTTCAATCTCTTTCTTTCTCTTGTGTGTGTGTGTGCGTACGCGTACACACACACACACACACACACACACACACACCCCAGCAATTTAAGTGCCGGCATATCAGTTCACCTGCCCCCTTCTCCGGTGCAGAATGGCCATTTCACAGCCCAGGGAGCCCACTGGCCAGCATGAGGTGCTACAAGACATCTCACAACCTTTCCTGCACCTCCCTGGATGCTTCCAACTGACCCCCAACCCTGGTCTCCGCAGTCCTCCCTGTGTTCCTCCCTTCTCTCTGTAAGCAGCTGTCACTGAGACCTCCACCCCATCGATGGCCCCTGTAAGAAGTGAGTTATGGCACTCTCCGTGCACAAACACTAAGGAATTTATTTTCCTAAAGATTGTGCTCATGGCTCAGCTCAGTGATTGCATTCTCCATTGGCCCAAAGATTCTCTCTGGAAAAATCTATCCATTTATCCCACTCCTGGCAGCTTCTTTTCTCACTCAGCCTGTGGTTGGGTCACCAGAGCCCAGGACACTGTAAGCCCTCTGTGTCCCCAGGCTGGGAGCTAGAGGGGAAGCTGAGGCTGCCTCTCATGCCTTGTGCCCCACAGACTCAGGCTCTCAGCTACTCTGAAAGGTGGCTGCTGGGTCCCCTTTCCCAGGCTCTGACGCCTATTGGGTGAGAGACGCACACAGGGCAAGGGGCTTGGGCTTTCTCCCCTGTGGTGTTTGGCGACGTTGACTGCCAATCCTAGCTTGGCCCTGGCAAGGCTGGGGACTGTATAAGTGAAAAATAGTGGAATGAGACCTCAGAACACATTATGACCTTCAAGAAGATTTGGTTTGGATTCGGTTCTAGAAATGGTCTGGGTTTTTTAGTTGCAGATATTTTTTTTCACAAAATGCATTTTTAACTTCTTCAGAGAACTGTTCATGGCTCTGAGAGGCTGTGAGATCTTGGGGTGGGGGATTACTTTGTCCCTCCCAGGAGACCCCAGCCATCTCACTGGGATGAAAGAAGGATGGGATTAGAAGTTGACACTGAGCATCATGCACTAGGAAGTGGGCCCCACGGCTACCGCTGCATGGAACTGTCCTGAGGCTCTGGTAAGGGAGCTGTTACATGTATCATACATGAGAAAAATGCACCGCTGACATTGTGGCTATGACCTCAAGGTAATGGCAACTGGGATGCGGACACCAGGGTGTGGCTTCAGGGAGCTGCAGGTGCTGACTTCCTCCTTGCTCTCCTTTCTCATTCCGGGCCTCCTCTTCTGATTTTCTCCCCTTCCCTTTCCTCTCTCCTTTCTTTTCCTGTGGTTTTCCCTACCCCTTCCCACCTCCCATTCTCCCCTCCCCTCCCTTTCCTCTCCTCCATCTTTTCCTTCTCTTCTCTCCCTCCAGACTCTCCTTCTCTCTTTTCTTCCTCACTTCTGTCCTGGGTTATTTACCAAGGCAACTCATCTAGTTCTTCTGCTGGAGATGAACCACTGCAAAGATGCAGAAGACACACGGATGTCAAGACCTCGAAACATCTCTGAGGAGGCGAGATTGGAGATGTTGGTGAGGTTTTCCTTACCAAATGCCCTGTGATGTCCTATTGTACATGGAGCCACCATCAAGCTCCCTTACTTCAAGCTGTTCTGCTTGGTGTTGGCTGTGGCAAGGAATTTGACATCAAAACACTAAGCATATTATCCATCTGCTAGTTCTGCTCACACCTACTGAGTTCATTCATTTGATTTTACAGCCTCTCCCAGGAATGAGAGAGAGAGAGAGAGAGAGAGAGAGAGCGCAAGTGAGCTGGGGTTGAATCTAGGGGCTTCACGCTGAGTTCTTCGAAGTTTTTTCTATTTTTGAGACAAAATCCTGCTAAACTGGTAAGTTTCCCAGGCTGGGTTTGAATGTACAGTCTTGCTACCTCAGTCTCCAAGGTGCTGGGCTTATAGGTGTGCGCCACCATGGTTGGTGATGATACGTAGTTTCTAATGTGAATTAAAGTCAATTAAAAGTATGTTAGCATATGTCTTTATAATTAGTGATTTACGGAGTTGTGTTAAGAGTGGAATAAGATCTTCATCAGGCAGGCCCTTAAACATAGCCTTGTGTAAGATTATTCCTTAAAACTTGTAATTCTTATTTCCTAGAGAATGGAGGAAAGAAAGGAGTGAGGGGACCACTTATGGACTGATTGTTTGTGACTTCTGGTTTATGGCTGCAACTGTGCGTGTAAATTAAGACTCTGTGAGGATAAGATCAGTTGACCTTGCACAGAGATGGTCCTGTGACCCAACCCAGATCAATCAGAGAGCTCCCCTATACGTTTATTAGCATCACTAGTGAAGTCACTTTCTTTTTCTGTCTGGAACAGGTTCTTGAGGACACAGTAGGCTCAGGACTGGCAGCCACTATTAACACCTGAGACAGGATACTGAGGAGACCTGAGACGTAGACCCAGCACAGAGAGGGGGCGGGGAAAACTCCAGAAGGAATACATGGGAGTGCTGGATCTCATCACATGCCAAGGCAGTCCATTAGTTATTGGCGACAATACATTCTCAGTTTTGTTTAAGGCGGTTTGAATGAAGCTTCAGTCATTTATAGATGCAGAGTTCTAGGCAGGTGTGAGTAATAGAGATGCAGAGTGTTGGTGGTGTGGGATGCCTGGCCACAGAACGCTGGAGGAGGCAGTCTGGACAGGAGCCTCTCTTCATGTTCACTGCTTGGTAGGCAGAGCTGAGAGCGACGCTTGGCACATGACCGGCACTCAGTGAGTATCAGCAGTAGAATTTCGGTGAGGTCAGGAAACAGGCACATCCCCTTTTGTTTTCTTAAACCTAGAGCAGGTTTAGTGATTTTCCTTGCTTGTGATTGGTTCTTGGTAAGTCCTTTTTAAAAAATTCAATCTTGTTCCTCGTGCCTGTGACGTGAAGTAGTGTCACCCTGGCCTGGGCTGGAGAGGGGATGGGAGTGTCCTGGGGGCAGATGGAGGGGAGGAGAAGGTTCACAGGCACTGAGGTGGGGGTGTAGGGAAAGAAGCTGGGATCAGGGAGACTATATTTCCCTCTTACAGCTCTTTCTGTGCCTCCTGCAGAGAGTTCTCTATGATTTGAGGATGTGGCCATCACCTTTATTCACCTGGAGGTGGTTTTCTTCTTTTCTCCTTCTCCTTTTCTGCTTCTCTTCCTTCCTCGTGCTGTCTTTGATTCTGTCCAGTAGTCTCTCCCTCTATCTCTGTCTCTGCTCTTTTTTTTTTTTAACTTTTCTTCCATTTTGCACAGCTGTTCCTCCCACTCATGATCTGAACGCAAGGTGGCTTTCAAAAGTTGGTTTTCCTTTCGGAGCTGGAAAGGAAAACGATACAGCTCGGTGGAATAAGCGCCTGCCTGGCGAGCACATGGTCCTGAGTTCGATCCCTGGTACCACCATTAAAAAAACAAACAAACAACAACAAAAAACAAAGGTTGGTTTTCCTACCCGCCCCTCCCAATCACATCCTGAGCTCTCCACTCTGTTCCTCCCCACTCCTGCTCCCCCAAAGCTTGGGTGTGCGGTGGAAAATGTGGTTGTGCAGGAGCAGGCTGGAGACTGAGATGATGGAGCTCCTGGACAGCATACCAGCCTTGCCAGCTCTCCAGTGCCAACTGGCCTGGAGCTGAAACGTCTGCAGCTTGGCCAGAGCATTCTGTGCAATTTTCTCCCAGCTGCCTCAGTAGAGGTCATCGCCATCTCCCAGCAGGCACTGAGTTGGACCAGTGTAGGGGAAAACAGAAGACCCAGTGGGTCACACAGTCCTCAGACAAGATGATACTCAGACAGAGAGTGGAGTCCTTGAAGTCACAGGTTCATGTCTCAGTTCTTACTTCCAGAAGGCTGGTTCTGGCCAAGTTCCTTAACCTACTGAGTGTTAGTTTCTTTATATAATATTTTCATCCCTTGGTATACATGGGCAAGGGGGTCTAGGACCTCTCCTCCAGATTCCCAATCTGTGGATGCTCAACTCCTTGAATAAATGGGCTAGGATCTGTGTATCCCAATACCCATCCTCCTATAGGGTTTGCATCACCTCCAGGTGCCTTGATGCTGCTTTATACAATGCAAACACTATGTAAGTCGTTGTAATGCAGCACTGCTTAGGGAAGAGAGACAAAAAGTTGCCTCTGTCACCTACATCCCTCTTCACATCTCCTTCCCTCCCTTCCTTAAAAATCTCAGATGTAGGGGGAAGATGGCGACCGGGTGAGCAGCAAGGGAGCGAACCTCCTTAATAAACACCACCAGCTCGAGACAGACTTGGTGAGCGTGAATGCCGGAACCTCGGCTGGGAAGTTTAAACTGGGCGTATTTCTCTGAGATGCCGGGGGAGATGTGGTAGGGCGGACCAGGCTGCCGGGGCGAGATGTGGGAAAGTCCCAGACGC
>PVLD010023136.1:0-28004 GCA_004027595.1 Dinomys branickii | reverse complement strand
TGGGCTTCTTCTTTTTGGCTTCTTATACTCTTTAGCCCATGGCCCACTCTCCAAGTTTGTGCTGCAAGTAGCACCAGAGTCAAGGGGTGGTTTGCTTCTTATTGCAGCCACCCTTATCTCTAGACTGTATCCTTTCGCTATCTCTTTCAAGAAATATTCCAGTTGCTGGTCTCCCTACCATCCCATGCAACTGCCTGTGTATTCACCCAGCTGAATGTCGCAGACCAATTTGTGAGTGCTATTGGCAGTCTAGTGTGCCATGAAGGATGAATGTGTATATTAAGAATCTACGTGTGAGAAAAAACATGACATAGTTGACTTACTGACTCTGATGCATTTTGCTTAATATGATGATCTCCATTTCCACCCATTTTCCAGAAAATAAGCTGATTTCATTTTTCTTTATGGATAAATAATATTCTATATGTATGCATACCTCATTTTTATCCATTCATCTGTTGACAGGCACCTAGGCTATTCCCATAGTTTAGCTATTGCCTACATATCTTTTTGATATGTACTTGTTCATTATTTGTAGGATAGCAGAAAAGTGATCCCTTATAGATGACTATGTCCATGAGTCTAAAATTAGGCTGGAAGACCAGGCCTGGTGGCTTGTATTAGGAAAATTTCAGCATAATGAAGGAAATTGGGAAGAATGAAGAGCACATAACCCTAGAGAATGATAATGTGAAATAGGAAGGGAGCTGAGCATATGACTAAGGGGAGTAATAAACCTAAAGGCTAGTCATAGGGACACAAACTCAAAAGGGGTACAAAATCCATTTAGAGAAAGACAAGGAGAATTAGAGGAGGATATTGTAGAACTAGATTAGATGATATTATAATGGACATAGAACAGAAAGTTGTAAAGCAAAAAAGAAAAATAGGAATCCATACTCACTGTAAGTGAGATTATGAATCACCACAAACTTCTTGTAAGTCAACTTAAAATTGTATGGCAACACTTGCAAAGATTTATATCCCGGGAGCCAATAATCCCTTGCCATAATTTTTTCAAAAGAAATAATTCTAAGGAAATTGTCAGAGATTTATGTTCAAGTATAGACAGCAATTTTATTTATAATAAAGAGATAAAATGGGTCAAATAACTACTAGTACAGAAATGGTTAAATTAATGACAACTCACAGATTGTATAGAATATCATGCAGCAATTATAAGAATCATCACAAAATATTTAAAGATGTGAGAACATATTCATGATACAATATTATATTTTTAAAAGGCAGGTAACAGCTACTGTACAGAATTTTGCTTCCCTACATCTATGTTTACACTTACCCAAGTATGGATATATATGTGCACATATTTCAAAATGTTCACTAACTATAATCAGTTTTATTACAGATAATGTTTCTTCTTTGGACTTTTCTGTATTTCCCAAGTAGTCCATAACAAACAAGTACTTCTTTTGTAATCATAAAATTACATTTTAGATGAAAGTGATTAATGGTGTTGAAAAAAGACACCATTCTCTTTATAAAAGACAAGTATTAGATCATAATGTGTAACAGGGAAAATAGTTTCAGGAGAGGAATTCCGAAAGCAGATTTGAGAGTTCAAAGAGTAAAACTGAAATAAGAGGCCGAGAGAGCCAGTTTTGCTGTTTTCAAAAGATCTGAACACGGTTAGAGGAAGCTAACAGTATGGCAGTTGAGTGAGCTGCAATCTAAGAGACTTTTAAAATGAAAAGATCTGTAGGTGTCTATGATGGACTGAGAGGAGAATCCAGTAAAGAGACTGAGGAAGAGATGACTGCCAGCAAGCATGGGGCAGGTACAGAGGGAAATTGAGTTGAGCCAGAGGCATGAGTTGACCTTGAGCTGGGAAAGGACACTGAAGACTTCCAGAGTGAAGGAAAGAAAGTAAAAACCAATGAATATAGATATGTTTACAGAGAAATTGAGTGAGACCTCCCTGATGACCTCAATTTTTCCGCTGATGTAAAGGCAAGGTCATCTGCTGAGAATGAAATCAGCAGTTATCTGGAGAAAGAGGGACTTGAGGGAAGTTGCGAAGTTTTGGAACAGTAATTGAGGGGAATGAAAGAGAAATCTTACACCAGATAAAATGACTGGAACAGTATCCCAGGTGCCCAACCAAATTTGGAAACCACACATGTGGATGGAACTAGTGTGTGTGAATACTTGAAAATATCGCTAAGAGAATAAAGCTACCAGGTTGTAAAAAGGACAAAAGATAGGAAATTGTAGTCAGAAAATAGGAAGGTAATGTTGAGCAATTTCTAAGGCACAATAAGGTGCAGGATATGGGTGCTTGAGTAGGGAACTGAAAGAAATGAAAGGTAATTAGACTGGATCAAATGCCTGACGGAATGTTAACATTTCCTATAATTAGGCTAAGAAAGAAAGTGGGAGTGTCTCTTCTATAAGGAAATAGATAACCAGGTGACTGGTGAATTGACAAGTTAGAAGGAACTAAGGGTGGAATTCAAACTGTAGTGAATTTCGAAGAAGAATGAAATTTTACAAGAAGATGGGGGAAATGCTCTGCAGCAACACTGGTAGTGTATTAAAATGCTAACTCAGCTCTCGGATTCACAGTTCACTGCATAGCAGACTTGCTTGGCAGCCTGCACTAAGCTGAACTGAAAGGCTAGGGAAGGAACTAGTGAGAGTTAACTCCGGGAGGAGAGAGAGCTTCCTTCAAAATAATTTCAGGTGAATAGGAGTTTATGAATAATAGATTGAAGTTGCCAATATGATCCACTGTTTGATGAGGCTAGTGGTAAGAGGAAATGGGAGGAAAACAAAATAAAAAGAGAGTAGAGGAGAGAATATTAGTCAGAAATTAACCAAGGAGTATATAATTGCAAAGAACTGGCCTCAGATGCCCTAAACGTGTATTACAGAACTATGGAGTCAGAACTGGGAGACTCTGAGGCAGTATTTGCCTCACAAAGGTGATGAGAAAAGCCAAGAATGCACATATTCAAAAACTATAATCAAACATGGAGAAAGACTATATTTTTCTTCATTTTATTAAAATTTTCTTTATATTCTAATATTGAATTTCCACTATCTAATATAGCTATACAAACATGTAAATCATTTTATAAACCTCAAACTTGTGTTCAGAATTAAGCTCTTGTCATAGTTACTCCATATATAATCAAGAAAATGATTTTTGAAGAGCTGAATTTAAACTGTTGTTTTACTTTGCTTTATTTCCTAATGGAAAGAGATCAATGTTTATTATTTGGGGTATTTAACTTAGGAAGAAATAGTCAATCTTAGAAACAGAAATAAAAAGATAATTTAGTGAGAATTATGATAGTCATTTGTTATTTTTATGCCCAATAGCTGAACCCTGTTTCTCCATTTTGAGAGTACCCGTATTATGCAGAACATTTTTCAGCTTCTTTGTGTCTCTGGTCTCCACAAGTAACCTAGGACTGGCTTCTCAGTTGTGGACACATCACATCTTTAAGCAGAAACCACCAAGGCAAAGAAGCCAGGACACAGGCCTTTCTCTGTGGTAGTAACAGCCAAGGGCCACAGAGTTGTAAGTCATGTGAGTAAGAATTCAGTATTGGGTATTAAATTAGGGGGCATGGTATATAGCAAAACGCAGATTTGGGCTCCTGGTACCAGCACTGCACTGTGATGCCGGTGATGCCTCCCTTTATGCAGACTTTCTGTCTCTTCATCTTTTTCTGAAACAATCTTCAAATCCTTCCTTTACTTTTCTCATTGCTAGGATAAAATACCCAATACTCAGAAGTTAAGTGGGGAACGGTTTAATTTACCTCACAGTTTATAGAAGTTTCAGTCCACAGACAACTGGTTCAAAGGTAGCACAGCACAGCAGAGGGCCATAGCAGGGGAGAAACAGTTCTTGGCATGGCAACCAGGAACCAGTGAGACTTCCTTCTTCTTTCCATTTTTAGCCCATCCAAGCTATAAGCCTGCTGGTTGGTGCCCTCCACACCCAAAGTGGGTCTTTCTGCTTTAAAAAATCCATCTACACACAGAACTACGTAAACCAATTAGTAAACTAATCCAGTATCACACGCCCGTAATCCAGTCACTCCCAAAAGGCCCATCTATGGGTGCATGAGTCTTTGAGACAACATCTAGATACAAACCACAATACTTCTAATGATTCTGTAACTGTTAGGTTTAAGATCTAAACTGCCCACCAAATGTCTCATGTCTGGAGCTAGTTTCATTGGAAAAGGCAGGTCACTGAGGGTGTCACTTGGAAGGGTACATTTCTCCCTAGCTCTTCCCTTCTGTCTCTGCTTCCTGGCCACTACGCACTGAACAATTTTCTTCTGCCATACCGTTCTGCCATGCCATTTGCCCATGACATTTCACCACTGGAGACAAAAGACTACTAACTAAACATGCTGAAACTGAGAGACAAACTCAACCTCTCCTCCTTTAAGTTGCAGATGTTAGGTATCTTGGAACAGCAATGAGGAAGTGACTAACAGAAAACCCATGACTTTCTAAATGGTTTTGTAATACATTTCTTTTTCCTTAAATCAATCACAGTTAGTTACTGGCCCTTATAACTGTAACCCCTGACTGAAAATTTTAAACAAATTATAACAGTTACTGTCAAGTACTGAATACTCTGAACATGAGCATACCCAATGACCCAGCACTCCTTCTGAGTATAAACCCAAGAAAAATACATACATGTCCTATAGTATTTAGGACTGCATTGTCATAAAAGATAAACATTAAAGCTATTCTATAAATATATAAATACTTGTTGACTATGAAAAATGAATATATAGATTGTGGCAAATTCTTATATCAAAATGCTGTACAACAATGAAAATTAAGAACTACCACTTCAACAATATGGATAAATCACTCAAACTAAATGTTGAATAAAAGAAGCTAAACAACAAAAAAATAGATATATATTAATTCTATTTAAATAAAATAGAAAAACATACATGAATATTATACTACAATTTAGATTAATTTTATCTTTAGAGAAAGAACATTGGAGAAGGTTTTAGGTTACTGATAATGTTCTATTACTTGATCTTCAGGGTGATTGTGTGTGTTTCCTTTTGGGCAATTCAAAAAGTATTCATAATTGGTGATGTTTTTGACTCTAGTTATCCATAGCAATGTACATCAAGTGAAAGAAACTGAAGCTCAGAGAAATTAAATAATTGCTCATTATTTTTATATTTTTATAGCTTGTGTCTAGATGACCCTCCAAAGCCTCATGGGCCATAGGTGGAGCTTTTCAGAGCTAGCTGGATCTAGGGTGTGTGATACTGGCATTAAGGGTGTGTAGTACTAATTAGTCCACCGATTGGATGTAGTATAGTTTTGGGTTTGGGTGGCACCAATTAATCAACTTATAGACTGGATAGAATAAAAGGGAGTGAGTGAAGGCAGTCTTACTTCTGTCTCTTGTCTGCCCTGCCATGAACTGATCCTCCTCTGCCATGTCCCTCTGCCATTGTATCTTCTCTTGGTGCCAGACAGCTAGGAACTAAAACCTCAAGAAACTTTGAGATGAAACAAACTTTTCATCCTTTAATTTGTGGGTGTCAGGTATTTTGTCCCAGCAATGAGAAAAGTAACTAAGACAAACATATACATGTTAAACTACTAGACAGTCGGCCTGACTCCCAAATCTGAACTCATAATTATCACAACAGTCTTGTGATAATTACCAGTATTGTTGAGTTAGATATCTTGCCCAGATCTCAAAGCTTATCATTAGGTGATAAAACTATAATCTGTGTACACTCAGCTTTTATGTGCTTTCAATTCACCACACAGTTCTCCTAAGAGTAGAACATTAATGATATTGCTAGTATACAAATGGCACATATAAAAATTCATACTGCTATGGAATAATGTTAATAATACACACATAAAGTCAAATAAACAGGGTACAAAGAACTAGACATGATATGCTACCATTTATGTAAAATTTGAAAACCTTTCTCTGTGTGTTTTTAAGTGTATTTTTATGTTTTCTCTCAAAATGTTATGGCTTATATCTAGATGTCCCCTAAAGCCTCAGGCAATCATATGGACTTTTTGGAGGTGGCTGGATCTAGGGTGTGTGATACTGGCATCAAGGATTGATGCTGGGAGTGATTCACAGCACAATACTGAGATTAATGCTGCCCCACCCTGGGAGTGAGTGCTTCCCATTTTAAGGGAGGGTAACTAGCATGTTTAGAACATAAGAGAAAAAGACTGCAGGTCACTTGCACTTACTGCTTACTGCCTTGCTGTCTTCTGCCAGCCATGAACTGTTTCTTCTCTGTGACTCCCCTCTGCCAGGCCACCCTGCCTTGGTGCCAGCCAACGGGACTGAAACCTCTATAAACTGTGAGTTAAATAAACCTTTCCTCCTTTAACTTTTGGGGTCAGGTATTTTGTCGCAGGAATTGGAAAATAACTGAGACATAAAATAATTAAATATTTTTATTAAAAATTTCTAAGACACAGGTACTATTTATTGCCTCTGTGGAGGGAACTGGATGGCTGAGGGACAAAGAAGAGAAAATGTCACTGCACACTCTTTAAATTGTTTAAATTTTGAAACAAGTAAATGTATTGTATATTAAAAATACATTTAAAAATTTTAATCTTACCTATAACCACAGATGGAACTCTCTAGAAAAATGTATAAGGGGAAGTTGTAGGTGAAGCACTTAGAATTTTCAGGGACTCTGTTTATGAGCACACTTTTGTTGAACACATATTTTCATTGTGTTTCAGGTTCTTAGTCTAACAAAGAAATAAGACATGTCTTAGCCATTTCTTGGTATATTTGGAAGGTCAATGGTATGATAGGTGACTAAGGAAAGCTAGTATCTTCTGTGATGGAGGTGCTTCTCTCACATGGCGTATTACTAGAACACGATTCTCTTACCCGTCTTTCTCTGTGTACCTATTTAAATTTACCAACCAATTTTCTGTTTACTCCTCCCTCATTCCAGACCTCCCAAACACAAGTTATCCACAATGTAATGAGCCTCCACTGCTTTCATGGTGTTCAGCCCTAGGTTTCAAATGTTATGTTTGGGACCAAATTATGAAACATCTAGAGACTGGTCAAGGGAGTATTAATTTGTCTGTAACAGAAAAAGAATTAAGAGTTATGTAAAGAACAGGAAACTTTCACTTAGGAAAAAACTTCTCAACATAACTCTAAATGTAATAAATTAATAACCTAATAAAATAAGGAACCGTGTTCACAAATGTTTCTTTTTTATTTTATGTAAATTAAAGCAAAATTTCATAACAAAATAATAGGAGAATAACAATAGTTAATACACTATGTATTGTTATTTTCAAAGTAGTTACTCAGAGTACAAGATATGGACATAAAAATTTCTTCATATGATATTAGCACAAACCTCTCTTTTCAATGAACTAAGAGAAATTATTAGTATAACTATCTTGTATTTTTCTCTTTTCCCTTTCTTCCTTTCCACCTTCCCCAAACTTAGTTCCTCTTTCCTTTTCAATAATTTCCTCCTACTCCTCAATATCTATTGCACATTTTGTCCTTTTTTACTCTAACAGTTTCTCACACCAGGGAGACAGTGAAATGTTTACTCATGTGAGTCTGATTTATCTCACTTATGAGTACAGCCTAAATTCCATTCATTTCTCTATAAATATCTCAAGTTTATCCTTCTTTATGGCTGGGTAGTACTCCATTGTATAAAAAGAACATATCTCTTTTATCCATTCCTTGTTTGGTGGGCATTTGGGTTATTTCTAAAATTTGGCTGTTACAAATTATGCTTCTGTAAACGTGGGTGCACATATATTGCTGTGGTATTGTTTTTAATTCTTGTGGAAGACACCCAGAAGGGGAATAACTCAGTTGAATGGGACTTCTAATCCTAGTTTTTCTTAGGAATATTCACATAGATTTCCACAGTGGTTGCACCAGCCTACACTTCCACCAACAGTGGAGAAGGGTTCCTTTTACCCCACAGTCCCACCAGCATTTGTTATTGTTGATTTCTTGATAGCTATTCTTTCTAGGGTGGGATGGAATCTCAGCGTTGTTTTAATTTGCATCTACCAAATGACCAATGATGTTGAACATTTTTTCAAAATATTTCTCATCTAGATGGACTCTTGCCTTTATTTTCTCCTGACATTTGGTCCTTAGTCTTGTCACTGATGCAGGGTTAATCTCTTGATGGTATGTTCTATTTTAGAACTCAAGAAACAGCTTTGTAATAATGAATAGACACACACACACAAAACAAACATACATCATTTTGATTCTTCAAGTCATCAGTTTATAGGCCAGTATATATAGAAGCAAACAATTGCCACCATTTCCAAATGAATCTCCCTATTGAGCTGTTGGCCATTAAGTAATTTTCAGAGAAATCAGTGTCCCAGTTCCTCAGGATCTCAAGTGAATTCTCCACCTGTTTAAGAGCTCTTTTTTCCACCTAAAAATCCTGCAAATAGTCTCACTGGTTTCCATAATTGAGTATATACGCACATAAAAATGTGTTTGGACAAAGAACAGTATGTTCATCGGTAAAATTTGCAGGAAGATATTTTTTCAATGATACTGAATGGGAATTGAAATCCTTCAAGGACATCAGTAGTTGGCAAGCCTGTTTGAATTGATGAAGATTTCTGTGGAAAATATCTGTCAAAATGAAATAGTGATACTGGCAGAGTTTTAAAAACTATTATACCTTACTGTTTTAACTATTTCATTAACATATTTAGTATGGCTTAAAGGTATTGCTGGAAATGTAATATTTTTACTTTGTCAAAAATTTACCTTTTTCACTTTTGCACTTTGTAAGATTCACATTTTTCTCTCAATTTGTGATTTGTAAGTTTTATTCATTCTTTTTAAAGTCTTTTTGAGATATAAGATGTGTACTCTACAGTGCACAGATATCAAATTTAGAACAATGAGCAAGCACACATTGATATGCGTGCTCACACTCACAGACTAGCAGGTATAAAATATGAAGATATAAAACCTTTCTAGCCCTTCGGAGGGCTCTTTTGGGACCTTGCTGCTCATTCCATACTTCCAGAGGTAACCACACTTCTGACTGTTAGTACTGGAAATTTGGTTTGACCATTTTGGAACTTCATACAAATGGAATTATAAATCATCTATTATTTCGTGTCTTGTTTTCTTGGCTCACCAATATACTTGTGACAGCAATCCTCATTGCTGAGTGTAGCAGTAATTCATAATTTTTATTACACAGTAGTATTCTACTTTATGAATATATCACAATGTATTCATTTTAGTCTCTCTTTTTTGAGACAGGGTCTCACTATCTAACTTGGGCTGGTCTTGAACTCACTATGTAGACCTGGCTGGCCTCGAACTTACAGCACTCGTCCTGTCTCAGCCTTTTCAGTGCTGGGATTACAGGCATGATTCTGAGTTGTTTGTAGGAGACTATTATGAGTTACACTGCTGAAAAATATTCTTGTTCCTGACTGCTGCACTCATTTTCTTGTGTGTAAATGCAAGAATACAGTTGCCAGATCATAGGAACAACATTATGTTTAGCTTTAATACATATTGCCAGACATTTTTTCCAACATTAAGTCAATTACATACCTTTCAGCAGTGTATGACAGTTGGAGCTGTCTCATATTCTCATCAATATTGAATAATGTTAGTGTTTTTAATTTTAGGTGAGTCTTTTGTAATATCCCATTTAGTTTTAATTTGCATTTCTCTGAGGAATAATGGTGTTGAGTTTTTTCTTGTACTTCTCTCTCATTTGAACACCTCCTTTTTGTAATTAAATCCATCACCCATTTTCTGACTTGTTGCATTCTTGATGGGTTTGTTACATTCATGAAACAGTAGGTTTTTCTCAAAAGTACAGACATTAATTAGAAAAGAAAATTAACAGAAAATGAACTTGAAATACATTCACTTTATGGCAAATATGTTGCATGACATCCATTTATTTTCAGAGAATGGTGCATGTGTATGAGAAAGAACATCAGACTACATGTACTCCCCACAAGTCATTTGTCAAAGAACGTGCCTTATCAGTGATTTGTTTCTTTAACTAAAAGTCAATTTAGTCATTGTAAAAGTGAGCTCTATTCCTCATAACAGTGTGCTTCCTGCCTTTTACTTACAGTACCTGAAGTCAAGGACACAGGGCCTTAAGTTGGCAATTCACCATTATTCCTGTTAGAACAAGGAAATTCTGCTACATGACTTTGTTCGTGGTATATCCTTGCTTCGCTAAAAGTACACAAGTGCAAGTACACATAATATGCAAAGTAGACCTTACAAAAATGATTCATGGTTTCACTTTAAAGCAATGATGATGGTAGTAACATGAAAAACACTTTTAATTCTTCACAATCTTTTCATCTACATAGTTTTGACCATTACCAACAAGAATCTGTGAGAAGGTTAAGATGAGGATATTATTTACAATGTAAAATTGAAAGCATAAGGTGCAAAAACTTAACTGGTTTTACACAAAGGTATGCTTCTCCATTTTATCCGAACTCATACATATCAATAATAAGATATGTATCTCACAATGAACTGTCTCCTTTGCCACCTCAATTCTCTATTTAAAAAAACAGTGAATGTCTTCTCTGTACTCTCCCCTTCAGGATTTAGAGAACCAAATCAGTGAACAATTGGCCCATGTATTTTCTTGAGTTAAATCCAAGCAGCTCAAAATGAGCACTAGATTGAATATTCTTTGGTGGCTTGTGACATCAACTGAACAACTTGAGTGAATTACAGCTGCGTGTCCCCTCCAGGACTATCTATTACCCAATATGTCTTATTTAATTTTCAGTTTCAGGCAAGCAAATTGACCATGTATACTTGCTTGTGTCAGTATCTAATTTTAGATCACTAATCTAATTGGAAATGGCATGCCCCTTTAGCTTGTCGTGTAAAAAATTCATATTTTCTGATTAATGTGATTCATTTATATTAGATTTGACTTGACAGAATGGCAGTGTGTAATACAGGAGGCAAGTATGACAGGATTTCTCTCTCCCACTCAGTCACACTCTATAAATGATCCAGTCAAGATATCTGCTTACAATGATCTCCCTTTAATATGACAAATTTTAAACTCACCTATTCTAATGTGGAGATTTTTGGTGTTCTCACACAAGGAGAGCAATTCTGATCAGAAAAGTGACACTTTTACCCACCATCCTACATTTGCATTCATTTACAACAAATAGACAAACTTTATAAGAAGTTTCATGTTTTGTTACTGCTGCAGTGTGTCTCTGTGTCTAAATTGCTTCCTGTTGGGAATAAGTAGAAAATTGACTTTTGAGTGAGATTTAAAGACAATGGTAGAAATTTTCAGTTAGATGTGCAGGATATGACATTTAAAAATTATTCTGGAAAAAGTAAGAATTAGTAAAATGAGAACTGCGCTAAAAATATAAGGATGTATTTAGAAGAAAAAAAAACAACAGGTTGGGAATTACTATTATTTTTAAAAGTCAACTTTACTTAAAATTGATAATGAGGTTTTTATAATTTATGCCCTTCTCTTATAATTTTTTCTTACTGTAGTACTTGAGTTGCTACTTCTCCAAGGAATCAAAGATTTTTATTTTTCTCTCATTTGCACAGGAAAGGAATGATCTACCTGGGTGGTGCTTTTCAGATTTGTCCTTTGAAATATCTATAGGCCTCAACCTGGGGATGTTGTCTTATGGTAGAGCGCTAGCTTAGCACACATGATGCCCTGGTTCCCTACACCTGATATCTGTCTTCTCTCTATGACCAGGTTTCTTAAAGATATTTCTCTTCTTTCTTAAAATGATTTTGTTGAGATTTTGTTCTGTTCACCTATATGGAATCTACTTTGTCAAAGTTAACCACCGACCTACAATTCTTCTTTGAT
This sequence comes from Dinomys branickii, assembly GCA_004027595.1. Lineage (NCBI taxonomy): Eukaryota > Metazoa > Chordata > Mammalia > Rodentia > Dinomyidae > Dinomys > Dinomys branickii. The sequence goes on along the minus strand of PVLD010023136.1, from coordinate 16,098 downwards.
AAAACTACCTGTGACATCTCTATCAAACAATTTTAATCTTCCTTTATTGGCTTTCCTTCCTTTTCTGAACCATAAATATTATTGTTTCAATGACTACTGGTCACTTCTGTTCTCACTCTATATGTTGTTTCCAGATTGCTTCATTTTCAGCTTGATTTCAACTACCATCCGTATACTACCGTACCTCCTCATTTAATCTCTGGCCAAGACCTCTTTCTGTAAATGTAATGCACCTGGTTCTAACCTTTATATTCATATTCATCCTTATATATCTTACTTTCTAACTGGATATAATATAGAACTATAAATTCAGTGTATTTCCAAGTGTGCTAATTATTTCTGCCAACTTGTTATACTTCCTCTAATCTACTGAATTAGATAGCAATACTAAAATCCATGAGAAAACAACTGAGAATCAGCCTTGACTCCATGTTTAGCTTTTCTCCTAATAATTAATTCATTGCCCTTATCTTCCTCCCCAACCATTCTTCTTCACCCCATTGTCCATTCACATGACTCTTAACAGAGTATCCTATCTTGTCTCCCTCTATTCACTTTTTTTCATTTATAAATCCCTTTCTGCGATAAAGATCTGATTCAATCAGGCTTCCAGCAGAAGACAGAGGTCAATATCAAATGAACAATGAAGGGAATTGAATGAAGGGGTTCCTTATACAATGGGTTAGAGGAGCTAACAAAGGATGGACCCTACAATACCACAAAGCTGTGGCCATCTCTAGACCTACTAGAGCTAGGAGGGACCTGGAGCTAAGGAACACGGCAGCCTAATGGGCATGTTGTAAGTTTTATCACATAGTGGTCTAACTACTGTTAAACTCTCCCTCTCCCTCTCTCCTTCTCCCTCCCTCTCTTCTAAAACCAGTAAAGAGCTGGAGCCTCCTATCCACTAGTCAACTCCCCCCAAAAATTAAGCAGTCAGACAGCCAGTATGATAGATTCCAAAGTTTCCATTAAGAGATGTTCTCTTAACATTTACTTCCTCTGGCATAAAGTGAAAGTTCCTTGCAAAATCCTTTATAGTGTAATTCTTCTGGCAACACCTGTCTACTGATGAATCAAGATTCGGCTAAGCAGCCATCACTTCTTCATCATGTTCTCTCTCTCCTCCAAGAGCATCCTTCTGTGATAGCCCCCACACCTTCATTATCCCTATTTTTAAATGTGATATTCCCTCCTTTAGGATATAAATTCTTTAAAATAAGAACAGTATTGGATTTGACTTTTAATCCCCAATTTCCCGCACATTGTCTGACCCGCAGTAGTTGTTTGTCAAATGTGAATGAATATTTCCAATCATCCTGAAGTATGCATCTAAGTAAAATCCTACATTTATCAGAGTATTCTCCTTCAAAAACATTTATTAAATGATGTATCCCAAATGTGAAAAAGGAGAATCCTTGTTATGGGTTGAAGTGTGCCTCCTCTATCCAATTCATATGTTGAGGTCTTGAATCTCAGTACAACAGAATGTTGCTGTATTTGGAGAAAGGGTCTTTAAAAATGTAATGTTAAGATGAAATGTTTAGGGCCCATAACCACATATGACTGGTCTCCTTATAAGAAAAGCAGATTAGGACATAGACATATGTCAAGAAGAAAGATCATATAAAAATACTTATAGAAGGTAGCCACCTATAAGCCAAATAAGGCCTCAGAAGAAATCAACCCTCTGACACCTTGATTTTGGACTTGTAGCCCTCTGAACTATGAGAAAAGAAATTTCTGTTGTTTAAGCAATCTGGTCGGTGACACTTTGTTTTGGCAGTCTCAGAAAACTCAAAGAATTCTGGGAGAGAGAATCAGAGTAAAACCTACATACTTAAAGTAAGGAGAATGAGGAATATTTCAAGCCCATATGTGGCCTTCATTATCCTACTTGAAACTCTCAAGTAAAATCATTTACTTTGCAAGAAGTACAAAACTCCCAAGCACAGAAAGTCACAGTTAGTAAGTGCTGGAGCTGGACATAAATCTGATTTCAAATCTGATATTTGTTAAGAATTAAAATCCTAACATGTATTACAGTTATTCACTACATTTTACTACTATGGTTATGACATAAGCTGCAAGTACTGAAAGAGGAATTAGAACATAAATATTCACTAATGTGGCTACTTCTTAAACTTCTAAAGGAGTTTCCCTGACTTGATACAAATCTATGTGTTGTTTTAAGCATTCTCCATAATTGTGTATTTCCAAGAAGCCACAAGACCACTGCATTCTTTATTTTCATAGACAATAACTGATGTATCAATTGACCATTCATGATTAGTGAAATGATCTCAGCTCCTTGATGCTGAACAAAACAAAGGAAAATCATTTATGGTTAATTCTAACATGTTCCATATTATACCATCAAATGTTGTCTCTCTGAGAGTTTTGTCTTTCATATTTCATGTTTACTACCATACTTCGGAACGGTCACTACTAGTACACTCTTGTTACATAAGCTAAGTGTTGACTGCTTACTCTGAGACTGGAAAATACAATTACACATCTTCCTTGTATAATGTGCAAGTTATTTCCTACCATTGTACCTTATATATACAAGTTCTATAAAATGCATTTGTTTGATTTAAATTATTACTAAAAATTCAGAATAGAACCATTTTATCAATGTATATCATCAGTGAGGGTACCTATCCATCTGCTTTTACGTGCAGCTTTTGCACAAAGTAGATTTCATTTGCTGTTAAAATAGCCATAATGAAGAGATTTACATATGGCAAACATTCTAGAACTGAAAGTCCATCCTTTCTTCACCATTCCTCTATGGTCACTATACCCATAATTTGGTGTATCAGCCTGAGACTTCTGTAGTAGTTTCATGTCTTCATCCAACCAATTTTTTTTTTTTGGCTGCCATTCATGGGAATGATTTTTCTTAAGCACTGCTGCATTAATTTCACTTTCCTACTCAACTAATGTCTTAGCACATAATGTCTAACTACTTCTGCTCCAATACTAGTTTTCCATAGTCATAATAACTACACTAACATTTGTAACTTTGTGCATTTGTACTTAATTCTCAACACATAATTTTATAGATAGGAGAACTGAGATTCAGGGTAGGTGATGACTGGCAAAAAATCACAAACCTATATTTGACAGAGTCTGGGTGTAACTTCAGGTTGTTTGATTCTAAGCACTGCCATGCATTCTTTTCAGCTGAAAGACTTCTGTAGCCTATCATGCAATTTCCAATATTAACATACTTTCATCATTATTTATGGATTTCCACAGTCTTACCAAACTGTATTGTGTAATGCCAGAAGGCAAGTGTCGTGCTTTAATGTCTTCAGGATGCCTTGGCCCAGTCATAAGCCCATTGTGAATGACAATAAATATTTTCCTGTTGAACTGTTAATTTTGCTTTAAGTAATCCCTTTTATTTTGTTCTTTTCTCAATGAAAATAAAAAAGAATTTGTTCAAAGCCATCAGTCTTTCTAAATTTTAGTTTTGTGGAATAATAACACTAATCTTTATTAGGTTTTTTTCATTGAACAAAACAATAAGTACAAAATTACCTAAGGAAGTATTCTAAATGCCATTTGAAATATTTAAAATGACATGAGTTAATAACTTGAAAACATGAAAGCCAAGCATTTTATGACCAAACAGCTTAATAAAGTAAAATAGTACTTTATTTTTTATAAAACATGCATTAAAAGTTCCAATATGCATAAGTTCTACAGATATAGCTGATAATATGGTGACTACAGTTAGTAATGCTGTAATATTTATTTGAAATTTTTGAACTAAAGTGAAAGTGTTGTTACCACACACAGACACACACAGCAAAAGTAACTGTGACATGATTACCACAGTTAATTAATTAACACATCATGTTGCAATATATATGTATATCAAATCATCACGTTTTACACACTGAATATAGATCATTTTTATTTTTCAATTATACCTCAATAAACCTGGAAAAAGAAGCAGCTCATTTAGACACAGGCTTAGCCCCTTTCAATTGTGATATCCAGTGACATCACTGAAACAACACGGTGATAGGCAAACAGCTCCAACATGGTGTTGGCTAGAATGTGCTCCCAAAGGTGCTGCTTCCTCTTTTGCCACGAGTCACATCAATTTCTCAAGTCCACTGCCTCTCCCTTGTCCCCTTCTAACCTAGATGTCTGAGCACTTCCTAAAACTAATTTAATGTAAATAATTTCACTTGCATTTTTGTAAAGTGATTTTAAGATGTCATTTCTCTTGGAATACCTTTTTCTGAATTAGTATAGGTTTCAAGGATACAAAAGAAAAGAGTTATGACAGTATGTGTCTGCATGTATATATATTTAGAGAAAGAGAAAATATCAGAGTGTATATGTAAAGAGGATCTATGAGAATATAGAATATGCAAATACGTGTTTCTATTCTCACAGATTCTCAGTTTATATACATATATATACACACACATATATATATATATATATACACACACACATACATACAAATAGATGCAATTGTATTTATCTCCACAGAAGTCAAATAGTTAAAAACAACTTCTGGAAAAAGTCCTTCTGATGACTCCTTGGGTATAAACTTTATATCCTGTTTGTATCTTTATTCCTATATCATTCTTTTCTCAACTTTCTTATCCAGTAATGATTCTGGCACAGGCATTTCCTGAGATTGATGGATGGTTAGCTAAAAGGTGTCATAGCCCAAGGCAAAGGAGAGGTCCATCCACTTCACGAGGTGAATAATTTCACTAGGTAATGCTCTCTTCCGAGATTTTATTGCTAATAAACCCATGTTTTAATGTTCAAAAAATTAAACATCTTTGAAAGTTATGTGTTCTTAAAGCTGTACCTGTGCTTGCCCTACTGTTGTATCTTCATTCTTCAAATACTTTGTATACTCTTTATGCATTTCTTTCAAATTTTTATTGTGCTTGCTTTTTGTATATTAAAAATCCCATGACTAAAAACTGGCAATTCTTTTAAATACAAGCCAGATGTAGTGGCACAAACCTATGATCCCAGCACTGTGGAAGCTAAGGCAGGAGGATAACTGGGTTTGAGGCCAGCCTTGGCTACACAGTAAGTTCAAGGCCTACCTAAACCACATAGTAAATCCCTGTTAAAAAAAAAAAAACCTTCCTTTAACTATAGAAACTGAATATGATATTCTGAAATGGAGCATCTATAAAATAGTGTTAGCAGACCTGTATGTTTCTATCTCAGGGATCTACTAGGATGCCAGTGGAAAAAAGAAACACCAACTTAGCATCCATCGGGGAAAATAACATAGCTGTGTTGTTACTATGCTGTTTAATGAATTGACTGCCTCAGTCCAAATATGAGTCCATCTTTCCTGCAGATCCTTTTTTAATCTAGAGAAACCTTCTGTGGACTATTACTGGCTTTTTAGTTTAATTTGTCAACTCATCTGAAATCATAACTCATTTCATGGCTTTTAAATTTTATATCTCTTCAGATCACAAAATTTCAGAGGGTCCTTTGTATTTTCTGAAAAATGTCTCCATAGACTTTTAATTAAAAGATATCTGATGATATTACATAGTAATAATGAGAAAGTTCACTTAAATATTTTATTTAGATAAATCAGTAAGTGACAGTCTGGGTGGTTAAAATCTCAGCCAGGTAGCAAATACAGTGTACAAGACTTCTACTCCTGGCTTTATTTGATTTAATAATGAAATAAAAACAAGAAGGGAACGGGCTGGGAATAAGAAAATACTACTTTGAGTGTACCCTCTCTAGCCAGGGAGCCTCTGGGAAATTATTTAACCTGCCTGTACATCAGTTGTACTTCACCTCTTTAAGATGATAGTAGCAATCACATTTACCGTGCCTCACTTGGAAGGTTGTAGTGAGAAGCAAAGAAGACAGTATAGATTAAGATTCCTAAAATCTAAAGCACCAAGAAAAAGCCACTATTGAGATCATCTAACAAATGGAAGCATATTTAGCTACATTTTAGCTTTGTTACTTCCCTTAGCATAAAACATCTGTGTATAAATTACTCCAACAACCACTGCAACTTATGAAAGAGAAAACATCAAGGTCAAGAAAGTATGTTCATGAGTTATTCTTCTGCATGTTAATAACTGAAAATGGTGCTCATTATGGCTGTATAAGTTGTAAAACCAGAGAGAGTCATGTTGGCTCATTATGTTAATGGTTACATGGATGAGGATATTGAAGATTGTACCCTACACAGAATTTGCCAGAGCTTCCATTTTCTGTTCCTGCTACTAAACCATCAAGCAGAAAGCACAGAACTCCAACCATCAGAAAACAAATGATCACACATAAATACCAGTGTGTCTGAATCTTCATTTTTGATTAAAACATATGTTGCCTGTAGTTGAATCACATTGCAAATATTTTCAAACAGAATTCACTTACCTTTCTATATGGAGCTATATATTATATGGGTACATAAAATGGTCATTCAATCAAATCAGATCAAACAAATACAATAATATTATCACTATTATCTGGTCTTTAAGAAATCACTGTATGCTCTAACTGCTAAGATAAAGGACTAAGCAAAGCTATCGAGGTGAGTCAGTTTAAAATTGGCTGTGGGGAAATTATAGAATATTTGGCAAGAAATCTTCATCTGTAGAAGTTCTTCAGGTGGGAAAATCCATATTCTCTAATACTGAATTAAAAGGAAACACAATGTCTTAAACTGGAGAAGTCCTTACTGTCAGTTGGTAGAAGACAATTAACTGTGAAGAACTGTCCTTCAAAGGGCAGGACATTTAGCAGCTACATATGTCCTTGCCCTCTGAAAACCTATAATCATTACAGTGAATAGATTTTAGGAATAAAATAACCCATTATTGAAAGCCACTGAAAGGAAGATTTTCCATGTTAAGGTTAGAAAAAAATCTAGACTTAATCAGAGAGGGAAACCTAGAAGCACACAGAAACAGTATTTTTTAAAATGGTAGACAAATGAAATTTTGAAAGTAATTTTGATTAATATTACCAAGTAATCTTAACTATAATTCATTATTATATTTACAGATGAGTAGCATCTGTTGCAACTAATTACTAAATAATTCTTTTATTTTATTACTTTCAGTTATTTGTGATAGAATAGTTTATAAGTTAATCATTAATTTTATATTTAATTTTATAAATTGAAATATAATTATATAATATAAATAATAATTATATAATATAAATCTAATTATATAATATAAATATATGATTTTATAAATTAAAAATTTCCTATCTGTGGCTTTATTTTTCCCAGTAAATATAATTTGTTTAAATTCCCCCCTAAATTTCATCTATGCCATCAGACCTACACTTTTCTCACATGGATTGACTAATTTTATTCTATTTTATTTCGTTTTTTGGTACCAAGAATCAAACTCAGGATCTTGCATCTGTCAGGCAGGCACTGGACCGGTAAGCTATGTTCCCAGCCCAGGATTGAATTTAAGAAGAATCTTCTCCAGATATTTACAGACTGGCTAATAAATGTCATATGCTTATCTTAAAATACGTAGTGACAAACTAATTGCTACAAATACCATTGTTAATTTGAACTAAAATCTTTATCATGGCCTATGGGTTCAAAATGATTTTGTCCCTGGCTACCTCTAAGGCTTCATTCCCAAGTCATTGATTGCTCACTTCTCCTGAGCAATTAGTTACACTGGCCTTGGAATTACTGACTTTCTGTCTGCTCGCACTTTAAGGACTTTGCACTTCAAGATGTGTTATACTGGATCATCACATTAGCTTCTTTTTTTCTTCTTAAAGATCTACCCTCGTATCCTCTGAGAAGTCCTCCGCGCCTAATGTACCCAAATTTGTCCCCTTCATCCTTTCCCTCTCTGTATCTTTGTCTGCCTTATTTTTCTTCAAATAACTACTGCCTCCCGACATTTACTCCATAGTAATTAATTCACAGCTCCTTTATTAAAAATACTGGGATATATACGGTACTCTTCCTTGCTTCTCATCTCAGTGCTGTTTCTTATTAGCTGGGTAACTAACCAGGTTACATAACCTTGCAGTGCATCAATTTCTTCACCATTTACTTCACAGGGCTTTTGTCCTGTCTCCTCTATGGGCATTAAGATACATATACATAAGAGTTTGAAAGAACTTCAGAGAATATATACTTTTCCTCCCTTCTCTCTTCCTGCCCTGTGCCACCTCTTTTTTCTGAATTTTAACTTTTTCCTGTTAGTTATAATCTCAGAATGGTGAGAAGGGGGAGTCACCTTTACAGTTCTTAGCCATCTTATATTTGTCCAATGTAAGACACTCACATAGGGGCTTTAACTTCATCTTAAATATGATTCTCAAAAAAACAGCCCTTCAACTGGAATTAATTTCTCCATTATAACTACAAAATGATCATTATTATTTAAGCATTTGAGTAATACCAGTATCAACATACACTGACCCTGAACATCTCTTATACGTACTCCCATAAAGAGACGTCAAGTTTCAGGATTAAAGGAAAATAATTTGGAATAAAGTTTAGATATAGCTCATGTCCATATATAATTTGCATTAATAATGATAAACAGAAAACTCAAAGTTTACCAAACAGGAAGTCCTTATGACATTTTTAAGACATCTGAAGTTTCTTTGTTCCATAAACATTTGCTTCTGCATGTATTTTAAAGAATAATTCAGTAAAGTTATAAAATTACAAATCTAGATTTTTCTCAGCTATTCAAGTTCATTTATAGATCTTGTACTGCTTACAGAAATAGGGCTTTAAATTTAAAACTAAAATAATAATTTATACTTCTTCTTTAACAGTAATTCACATTTAACCAATTAAATTCCTTTACACAAATTCATATTTACTTAATTAAATTTTCTTAAGAATTTTAATCTACACTTACAAATTTAATATATTTGATTCAGAAAACACCCCATAACAGTACTACAAACCTAACAAACAAAATCTTCCTATGTAAGCTACTCTTGTGAATCTAATAAAACAGAAATATTAATGTAATAAATCAGGACCACTTACATATTCAGAAACTGTTATAAACTCAATTGGATTCTCTGATAACGTTCAAATAAGAGATGTAGCAAATATAAAATTAATTAACCACTTCAAATTAAAATTGGTCCACATGCCAGATTCTCCAGTACATCAGATTCTTTTAAATACTTCAGCATCTTTAAACGAAAACATCCGAGAAAATCACTGAACTGACAAAAAGTAATCCTAAATTGAATACAAAATAGTATGATTTTAATTTAATTATTTTTTGCTTTTATAACTACAAAGTCCCAACTACAGAATCTATGATTTCACACCATAATTTCAGCTTGGGGGTCAAGAAAGTCAAGGTTAAGACAGAGGCACTCTCTATACTCTTGAATCTACCCATCTCCTCTGATAAGTGGATTATTTTACAATATAACTTGATACCACATTGTTTCAATAATTTTTCCTGCTGGTTTTCGTCAGCTATCACCAGTTTATCATAATTTTATATGAAACTATACTGCACATAGAGTTATATTATAATATCTTATAGTTACACTATAGCAGAGAAACTGCCTGCACAACAGAAAACTATTTTCATCTTGCCTTATGAATTTCTATGTGGGAATATATGGTAGTATTACACGAAGAGATTGTTTTAGCTCTTATTCATATTCCATATCAGAAACATACAATTGCTTATTAGCAAATCTTAAGCCAAACACAATACGAAACTCCAGTATTTTAAGCGAAACTCAGCACCTTTTCAGAGTGAATGAGAAAGTTTATTAAAAGGAGAAGAAGGATCTGAAAGCAATTGATATTTGGGGGAATTTCACTTGTCATTTTCCAGGTGTTATCCACAATACTCAAGATATCCATCACAGATGACTGAATAAAGAAAATGTTGTTTATACATATAGTAAAATACCATTCAACCTTTAAAAAAGGAAATTCTGCATTATGTGACAACATACACTTTGAGCTACTTGCTAAGTGAAATAAACCAGACACAGAACAACAAATACTATATGATTCTACTGATATGAAACATCTTATATAGTGAAATTCATAAAATCTGAATCGAATGCTGGATTCCAGGGAGCTGTGGGGCGTGGAAATGGGGAGCTGAGAATCGACAGGTACAAATTTTCACTCAAGCAAGATGAATAAGCTCTAGAGATCTGCTGTACAAGATTGTACCAACAGTGAACCATCCTGGCTGTATGTTAGAAATTTAAGAGGGTAAATCTCACGTTGTGTTCTCACCATAATAAAATAAGTTTTAATACAGCTGTTTTTCAAATATATGCCACGTGACCTACTATAACACACGAAACTATGAGCTGATGGCCAGTTTTCGAAGAACAGAAACATGTATTCAAATCAAATTTTAGTTATAACTTCTTTTCTCTCAACCTGCCTTAATTTATTGTACTAATGTCATTTTAACTAAACCCAGAGCTAGAGAATAGAACATGAGGACAGAAAAGCAGATGAATTCACTTTAAAGTACTCTTCACACTATCCTTTAAAATCCTTACCTTTATGCATACAAAAAGTCTTCAACATGTGACATTATTTAAAGGAAATTTTCAAGTACGTGAATTTGCAAAGCTGGCTGAAGAAACTATAAGCGATGAAGTAACCAAAGGAAGAATGTCAGAAAGAGCCTGAGGTTTTGATGTGAAGGCCTTGCTTCCTAATTGTTATTATGCTTACAAGGACGCTGTAAAAAGAAAAATGAACGCCTTGTTCAACACCTGCTGTAAAAAGATGCTGGGACTTGGTGGCTTGCTTAAATCATTTTTTTTTCCTGAAACAAATTGCGGAACAAGCCCTAGGCTATTTAATTTCCAAATACTAGTAATTAAAATGAGTAACATCATCCAAATCTGGCAGGGCCACAGCTTTCTTTTTCCCTTTTCATTTTCACATAAATTTCAGCGAAGGTCAGATTTGTTGAAGGGAGGAGAGGGGGCGAAACCTGCCGGCCGTGTGCTCATGGGAGGTTAAAATATGACTGTTCACAGTGTCCCTCATAGTTCAGGACTTAATGGTCCTTGACGGGGATAACCTAGAAGTTAATTTTACTCTATGTCCCAAAAGCAGTCATTGTCAATGTAATCTTTCTTGTAGGCTGAAGGATATGGTCAACAAATGATCTGACTTTCAATGGCAATTGACCAGCAATGTTTCAGACTCTAAGAGTCATGAATGTGGTCTGTTATTGATCTCTCTCCTACTTATGGTGCTGAAAAAAGTAATAACTATTTTTATTTAACTCTCATATAGTTCTTTTTTATGTATTTCTCTTTAAAGATTATTCTTAATGGTTCTCATATTATTTTTTCTTTACTTAAAGTCACAGTATATCCAAATTATAAACTTTCAAATACCTCAGATATAGAAAACACTTGTTTCAAGAAAAAAAAAAGCTTTTTAAAAAGACATAGCCAGCTCTCATTTGGGAAAAATGTGGCAGAATAGTGCAAAATATATGAATTTGTTCTCTTTGTGTCTTAGCTCAGCTCTGCTACTTCCTAGGTGGCAAACTGCGTGGCATCATTTCATTTCCCTGGGTCTCACTTGCCTAATCTGTAGAAGAAAAGAAAGATTAAATGTGCCTTTGTGAAAATTCAATGAAATGAAGCATGCAAGGTAGATTAACTTTCTAAAGAATAACCTCAGTCCAATTTCTACAAAGAACTTACAGAATAAACAAATAGGAAAGATTTGTTCTTTTTCTAGTCTATTCCCGAACCTTAAAGAGAGTAACTAAGCTTGCTCTCTTTGAGCTTTCGCTTTACCTTAGCCAGATAAGAGTATCAAGTATTACTTTTCAACATGCAAGCCCCCTGGGTGGTTCTGCACAGTAGCCCAAGCACAGAGGACGGTTGTTAGAATCTATGGAGGCTAGATAGTAAATGCCAAGGCTGTGCAAGGACCTTGAGAAGCAGAACTCTCTGGAAGTGACACTGCAGTAGAAAGCCTGGGCTGTACGACTGAGCGCCTCTTAGGGTATAATCTGTGAGAATGGAAGACAATGAATCAGTCTAAAAAAAGAACTTTTCAAAGGCACGAATAAGAACTTATGAAGGTCACATACAAGTATTTGTATGTAGCATGGTGTACAGCCCAGTCTCCTGTTATGAAAAAAAATAAATGAGACTAAGAGCTGTGTTTCTCTCTAATTGATCTACATGGTATCAAAATTTCAAAAGAAATAGAAAAATTCTAACGATTACTTGTGTGATCTTGAAAGGACTACCAGATGAGCCTGTGGGTGTGCAGAAAAACAATCTCTTTTCTATTCTGTGGTTTCTGGTCACAGATCATCTAATATGGCCTTAGTGTTAGTGTTAGTTGTACTACATAGAGCCAGAAGATATGAAAGACTACAAATAGAGCACAATACATGGGGAAACAATCAAGTATACAGTGAGGGTGCTGTAAATGTTTCACTACTTGAGTCATCCTCCTGGGCCTCCTAGTCTCAGGAAATGTGTTGCCTTGACAATAGTGACAATTATTATCTATCCCTGACCCACTTTTGCAGGATGTTTAGGAAGCCTGAAGAGTGCCTGATATGCTCCAGTGAGAATTCACTTGCCTGAGATAATCAGCATCATTGTACCCTGGTAGGAGAGCACTCCCATCTAGTAAGTTGATTTCTGAAGCAGGGCTACCAAGATAATTTCTTCAGTGTTTATGCCTGTACATGATGACACACACGGCTGAAATTTAGATGTAAACCCTTCAAGACCATGAGCGGAAAACCCCACCTACCATATCCCAAGTTTCTGATTCACGGAAGCTGTGAGATAATACATTTGCGATGTTTTGTGTTTGCCAAGTTTGTAACCTCTGATTTGTCCTCCACAGTGGCCTACGTGCAGAGGATGGCTTTCAGAGTTTATGAAGACATTAGTATATAACTACACATAAAATTTCCTTAGAAACTGAATATCATGGTCAGATACTGTTAAAAAAGTGAAAGGACAGTCAAAAAGGTAGCAGAAAATTTTGTAATTATGTATCTAATGAAGTAATTGTATCCAGAATATTAAAAGAACTCTTCAAACTCAATAATAAACAAATAACTCAATAAAAATTTCCAAAGACCTTAAATAACATTCCTCAAAGACTATATAAAAATGACCAACAAGTTTGTGAAAAGATGTAGAACATTATTAATCACCAGAGAGGCCAGACAAAATTACAATGAAGCCAGGAGAAGTGGTGAATGACTATATTGGCAGCACTTGGGCAGCTGAGGCATGAGGATTAGCATGAGTATAAGGCCAGTCTGGGCTAAGTAGTGAGTTTAAGGCCAGTATGAACTACATAGATTTTGTTTCAGAACACCGTTCCCTCCAAAATGTTACAGTGACACTCACTTCATATTCAATAGTACAGCCATAACTTTTTTTAAAAGGGACAATAATGTGTGCTTGTGTGGAGGTGGAGAAATCTGAACCTGGAGACATTGCTAGTGGAAATGTAAAATGGTGCAGCCACTTTAGCAAACAGTCTGGAAATCTTTAAATGATTAATGTGACCCAATTAGTTATCTACCTAGTTATTTAAAGGAGTTAAACCATATGTTCATCAGAAAAACACGTTCACAAATGTTCATAGCAGTATCCTTATAACAACAAACAATACATCCAATCAAAGTGTCTATCAATTGGGAAATAGATAAATTGTGACATAGTCATACAGTGAAATATTATTCAACAATAAAAAGGAATAAAATAGTGATATATGCTACAATATACTAAGTAAAAGAAGCTTGTCACTAAAGACCACATATTGTATGACTTTTACCACCGGAAAATGTTCAGGATAGGGAAATCTATAGAGACATAAAATAGATTAAGATTTCCCTTAGATAGGGGTTGGAAATAAGGAGTGACTACTAATAACACAAGGATTCTCTGTGGGGCAATGGAAATATTCTAAAATAGGTTGTAGCAATGGTTGCACAATTCTGTAAAAATTTGCAAAAAACAAAACACAAAATTAACACATTTTATGATATTTAACTTATATTTCATGTGAACTATTTAACATAACAACAAATAAAGCCTAGTTTTGTGTGGGCAATCTGAGAAGGCAACTGTTCTGTGGCTATAGAGCCACAAACAGAAGCAACACAAAAACAAAAAAAGAAATGGCCAATCTACTGATTGGAGGAACAAGGGACCAGATCTGGTAGTGTTTCATCCTGATGCTGTTGACACAGCATGGTAGAGAGAGACAGGGAATCTAGTTAAAGAGTTTTCTTATTCTTGGTCCCTTACTAACTAGCTCAGTAATAGCAGTGACCTTTCTTACTACTAGGAAAAAAGAAACTTTTGAATTGTTTAACTTCCAACCACTAACAGTTCAAATCCTCCTTATAGACTGATGGTTTATACAAAAATAATCACTAAAATAACTTTCAAAGTCTCCAATTAAACCAAGATGTCACTGAGAGTGTTCTTATTTTGACTGCTTTAAAACATAGCATATACTTAAGTTCAAAACTGAAACCCAAAATGACCTTAAGTGTTTTGTGTTACCGCCTCTGTGTTATTTAGTGTTGATTCTAATGCTGATATAAGGTCAAGATTTTGTACAAGCTTCATAATGACAAATATTTACCACTATACTGAAACACAATTATTTGCCCTGGATTTCTTGATACTAACTTTCACAAAATTATGTTTAAAACCACTTTAACCATGTTGAAAGCTCAGAAATGAGGGGAAGAAAGGAAATAAACTGATTTAATGCAATGAAAAAATTATTTCAGCTCCACTTGGAGCATCTAAATGGATTTCTACTTTTCTTGGTCACTAAATACTCACAAGGCCTTATTCTATTGGTTACTAAGGTAACCCAAAGCTGGCAGCATGTTGACATACTTCCCAAGGCCAAGAGGTATTGCAGTATTTCATAGATAATGTCACATTAACCTCAAACTTGTCCTTTTCACAAAAGAAAATAATTGTTTGAATGAATTTGTTGTTGTTTCATTCTTTGTTCTTTAAAGGGATTTTCTTCCTTCACTTTCCTTCAACTGTACTATATATTCTGTTTAGAAAATGACATAGTAGTAGAAGTCAGATACCTCTTTCGATTCCTACTCCAAGCCATTCACTTGGCCCTTGTACAGTCTGATTACAGCCTGGGTCAGAATGAATCTATGTCATCATCCAAGTGGGCCTCAAAAGAGAGGACATTCTTAAATCTACCCTTCCTGACCCATTAAAATATATCTAGTGAAAATAAAAGCAAATGAGCCATAAGGAAGAGAATTTTAACACAGCACTAAAGGTTCATTAGCATTGTCCAATAATTAAGTTCTAACAAAAACCCCAAGTGATAATAAATTTAGATCAATGCAAACCTGAGTATATTAAACATTGATAATATTAAAATACAGAGACAGTGTTATTTTTCTACTTAATAATTATATACTTAAGAAAAGCTAAGGTAATTTACATATAAATCGGATCAAAGAAATGCTTTTATATCAAATAATGATAGTCTTCAACTATCTATAAATTCTCCCCACACAGATCAAGGACTGACACTTGTGGTTGGTGAATTCCCACTCTTCTAAAGTTCAAGTTCTCTTATACTCAACAGTTCTTATGAGTTCTTAAATTTCCTTACCTTCAATTTAATATGTCCTTGTGCATCCTTAAATTTGACCTTATTCCCTTATATCCTATAAAAATTATTTCTGTGCATTTCAGTTATGTCAAAGGCATACTGAATTGATCAGAGGAGTTAAATTTTCATAATAAAATACTTTCTCTAAAGTGGTAACACTCTACTCAATTTGACAAATATTGACTGTGGCTCTGTAATTGTTGAGATGCAAAACTAAACACTAATCAGTTGAGTAGTTAGTTTTATTTATTTATATAACTCCCCACCTAAAGCCTGCTGTTTAAAGATAATTTTTATTACTTTCATGTGGCAATCCAGTCCTCATCTGGCCCCATGTACATATTTTAACTCAATTATTAATATTGACATATTGAATATTTTAACTCAATTATTAATATCCAATTCAGTCATAGTTAATTTGAAAGAATTGGGATGCAAATGAT
>PVLD010023135.1:0-28005 GCA_004027595.1 Dinomys branickii | reverse complement strand
AAG
This sequence comes from Dinomys branickii, assembly GCA_004027595.1. Lineage (NCBI taxonomy): Eukaryota > Metazoa > Chordata > Mammalia > Rodentia > Dinomyidae > Dinomys > Dinomys branickii. The sequence goes on along the minus strand of PVLD010023135.1, from coordinate 28,002 downwards.
GAAAATGCTTTTCCCACTAACTGCAGAACAAATGTATTTTGCTCATTAGTAGTTTTCATAAAATTTCTGGTGAATTTTTTAAAGTTTTAAATGAACTTACAACCTTTCCAAATTCATGGTTAAAAAGAGAGCTAACTGGAGTGGTTCAGAATTCCATATTTTTTTGCCAGGGCAAAAATGGCCTACACATATAATAACATGGCAAGAAAACCATTCATATTTAAATGACACCGGATTCTTTAGGAACTCAGTTTACATCTGTCCAGATCTCATGTTCTTTGCGTTTTGTTTATGCACTGAGCCCTGTTCTGGGCTTTGTACCCTGAAAACTCTTGCACACTGAACAATGACTTTATCACTTATACAATCTGGGGAGCTTACAAATAGTTAAACCTTAAAAGCTATGAATTTAAAACAAAAATATATATCAGTATATCTAAATTCTTAATTGGTATTTAGTTTTATATTAGCTAGCATGTATTTTATACATAATCTATGTATATATGATGTATAATTCTTAATTTCTAAATGTTTGCTTCTAACTACTTCTTTAAATATCAGATTTTAAATTATCAATGTAGTGTCAGTTAATGTATATACCAAAAATTTTAATAAAACACTTTGGCAATTAAAAATGTAGCCAGTGTTGTCTGACTTAAAAATTGCTGAATGACAGTTTGTTCCCTAAAATATTTTTTGTGTGATGTTACAGATAAACTAGAAAATAAATACTATATTGGCTTAGTCACTGGACAATGACCTAGTCAATTAGTTATGCTGAAATTAATACCATACAACTAGAATAGTGGAATTTCAGGTTTGCTTGCTACAACTGGTATTAATGTTTGATCAATAATAGAGAATAGCCTATGTTAAACACCTAAAATAGAATATACCATATATTATCTCTAGTTTGCCCTTTGGGCAAGAATATTGTAAAGGGAAAAAAATCAAAATTGCTGTTTTTCTTTATTGACAGCTCCCCAAGGAATACACTGGAATGAGTTCTGTCTACCCAACTAATTGATAATTATTTAATTAGCAATTTATAATGACAATGGGATTTTACCCCCCACTAGTCCATCTCTCCTTTAAGACAAGAGTGGATAACCTTATACGTTTTTGCACTCGCTTCTAGAGGTTAACACTGGCCAAAGCGCGCCCTCTCTGCGATTTCCAAAGTTAAAAACAGTGTGCGCCTCCGCCCCCTTAAATTGCGGCATTTCCTTTTCCCATTATAGGGAATGACTGGCACTTTAACAATGTGTGTGGGTGCACGGCCTTGTTGTGTCCCTGTAGACAGTTCTAACAGCAGCTTCATTAGTTCTTTTTACAACAAAAGATAGGGTTTTTCCCCCTGCCTTTTTCTTTCTCCCCGTTAGTTGGCATGCGGGTTGGATTTGCCTTGGACCCCCTGCTTGACTTTTTTTATCCCACAACTTCTTTAGAATGGTGCAGCTATTCGAACACTATGAATTGTAACTGATAGACTGTTTGCAGAGGAACTCATGAAAGTTCTCTTTGTTCTCCCTTCTTTAACCAGGTTTACCAGCCCCTCCCTTCCTCCAACCCAAAAGGAAAAGGAAATCCACTTTTAATTATACATTGATGGAAATCAGTATGTGGGAAGGGCGCGTTCACTGGAGAATGCCCATTTTATACACTTTATTACAAACAAAAAGAGGTGCTTGCATCAGAACTGCAGTTCCTGAGAAAAGCTCAGGTTAAAATTTGTCATTTTCCATAACGTTTCTGCTCAAGTTCTTACTTGTAACTAATGAAAGAGTTCTTGTTTTTAGAAAAAAAAAGTGAATACTAGATTTTATGCTTATATGTCCACGCTTGGGTTAACTATAGGGGAGGTTTACGCAGATAAAACCAAGCTTGAATATGCAAATAAATCTCGAATATCATCTTAGATAGCCATTTATCTGACTGAAAGTTTTGGTACTCACTCTTCTTGCATCTTTTCCACAAAGAAGGGGATGTGGGAACAAAATAATTTGAAGTGGAGCGAGGTGGGTATAAGATCCAGTTGGAAATTTTGGGGAAAATGATTGACTTTAATGTTAGTCAGTTTTCATAAGGAAAGCTCGGTACTCTTTCTACAGATGCAAAGAAAAATAAAGGATTACAACATAGGAGCATTGTTGGGACAGTTTCAACCGCAGTGGCCTTTATCTTTTACTTTTAGGACAGGCACTCACTGTCTTGAGCTCTAGGACTTTGCCCAGCCCTCAGTTTTGCCTGCTAGATGATCAGAAACCACAGGACCAGGGATCCTAGCTGAGATCTTCCAGCTATCGGCAGCCCCACCAAGTAATCTCAGTTGCAGATAGCAGCCAAAGTCAGCAAAAAAAAAAAAAAAATTGCCATATTGCGCCCCTCCCAAATGAATAAAACACAAATTTTGAAGCAAGTGGAGTGACTGTTTTAAGCTTTGAGATTTTTGGAGTGGGATGTTGCATAGCAACAGCTAAGGGACAGACCATCAGTTTCTCTGTGTTACCTCCTAGAACTTCTCATCTTAGACCCTCAGGTTGATACACACAGAGGACTGGAGGAACTTTATCTTTGGATTGAGAAAGTGTTTATTGTCATAACTGTTTGGTCAACCTACCAAAGTAACTCAACATACTGGTTTTTAACATAGGCCTACTCTGAATCATAATATAAATGGACTGCTGCAGACTTTCAAAATAGTGTCATGAGACTATATGAAAGTAAAATGTAATTAATTTGGTTTTAAGTCTTGCGTCAACTGGCACAATATTTCGAACCATTACACAGCCTTGATTACCCTTTATCTCTTGGCATACGTAATCTATTCCAGTTGGCCTGTTCTTGTGAAATTTTTACTACATGAGTGTTTAATATCTTAAACCTGAGCGGTGATCAAATTTTTTGCTTAGTTTTAATAATCCAGCCCTGAACATCAGACCTTACCAAAAACATACTTACTGTGTACATGTATCAGCTGTGAATTTTGAAGTCTTAATCAAGGTTTTTTAAAGTTTAATCCAGAACAATTGCTTTACCCCACATAAGACCCGTGGACTCCCAAAGTCTTCTTGTATCTACCTTTGTTTGCTTCCACTGGAAAGACTTGTTTGGCTCATTCTGTGCCTTTTTGTAAGTGTTATCTTAACTGTTGCACATGAGAGTACATATAGTTTGAGGACCAGGCTCAGAATGCTCTGAGATATTGGGTATATCAACCAGGAGTATATGTGCACAACCATTTGTCTTAGATTTTCTCATTGTGACACAAAAAGTCACAGCTCTCAGACTCAGCCTAGGTAGGATATCTTCTGTGTGAACAAATGGGCCAACCCCGCTATCAAGGCTTGACAAATCTTTTCTTCTTAGCAAGAAAAAGTATCTGGATGACAAGTTCTCTGGCACTTCTCCCCGATTTGCTTTTTAAAATCTGTTGGAGTAACTTTTCTTCCCATGTCTTACATGATCTACAGAAAAAAATCTTATAAATATATGTGCATGCATATTTATGTAAATCTTAAATTTATGATTGCATGAAAATAGTGCGTAATAATTACAAGCCATAATTCCATAGCACTTTGAAGTAAAATTGCAATTAATTTTAATGTGTTGTAGATACTAAGGAGGAAAGCAGCATTGGTGGATCCCATTACAAATAAGATACATAGATAGATAGATGATAGATAGATTGATTGATATAGGGAGATAAAAACATTTCACAATATTCTAAAATCTAAAATATCTGAAATCCAAAATACTTCTGGTTTGAACTACTTCAGAAAAAAACTAATCAGCTCACACTGTATATTATCAACACCACAAGAACATGTTCAAGAGAATCTACCCCTAAAAATTTGATCCTGGAGTCTTTTATGCTCCTAAACATAAAAGTGCTATGCTGGCATATTAAAAGTTACTTGTGACCTTTGAAAAGTGAAAGGGTATCCAGAATTTCTAAATAAGTTTAGAACTTAAAGATGTGTAATGATCCACAACTGGACTAAGAATCATAGAAGTTCTTTTTGGGGTCACACAGACACAGGTGTGTCAAAATCACATCTTTTTTCTTAATTAAAAACATGATAAAATTTTCATAACAAAATTTATTATCTCAATCATTATTAAGGGTATAAGTTATTGTTACTAACAGTATTCCTATTTTCATAAGTGTCTTCACCATTATCTTTCCATAAAAAATATTTGTTATCTTGAAAATCCCCAGTATTACAAAAAAGAGAAGAGGAAAAAAAACCTCAAACTCTGTTCCTATTAAATATAATATATTAAATATCCCCATTCCATTCCTTTTCCAATTCCCTGGAAGCCATCATCCTATTGTCCCTATAAGTTTGATTATTCTAGGCATATCATACAAGTGGAATCAGAGTATGTGTTCTTTTGTGACTGGCAGATTTCACTCAGTGTACAGAATGCCTTCAGAATTCATCCACACTAAGTGTCGTAGCTTATGTCTGTAGTCCTGTCTTCAGTAAATAGTGCCAAACAAGTCTTTCCAGTGGAAGCAAACAAAAATAGATACAAGAAGACTTTGAGAGTACATGGGTTTTGTTTTGGGTAAAGCAATTGTTCAGTCCTGTCCTGTATAGATACGCGAGAGTTTCCTTCCTTAATATCTTGAATAATTTTCCATTGCACTTACACATCGCATTTTGTTCATCAGCCATCATTTTTAACGGTTGATTTCTCTGCATTCCACAACCCAAGCCAGCTGGTCTATACCTTTAACAGTCCACACAACAGAGAGAGGAAGGGAAAGGGAAAGCAAGTTATGTGCACTTCTCAGAACCTGAACAGTCTGCATCATCTCACTTCCCTGACCAAACATAGTCATGTGGCTAAATGTGGCTGCAAAGAGACTGGGACATGCAGTCTTTATTCTGTGATTTGAATTTCTCTTAATGACACATAAGGAGATTAAAGATGTTGGAGGTGTAATTATCAGTCTTTCTCGTTACTAAAGGAGTGTACAGACTGTTCTGAAAGACATCCTTTCTTAGAGTATAAGGAGAGACTTTTCTGCTAATGAAGGTGTTGTGCGTCTTGTAGTGGTAAATATAAATGCAGACCAAGGGGAGTTTTGCTGGGACGAGGTCTCTATATGTTGTGGATCAAACTGAAGAAGCGGGAGCCAAACACTTGGGCAACAAACACTGAATCACACAACTAGATTCAGTTTCATTGCATTGTGCAGAAATTTCTTAAAAATTCATCTTAGTTTTGGAAAAGTTCGCTATTGTTTGAGTAGTATTCTAATCCCATATTGTTTTACATGTATAAAAATATGAACAGTTCTAGAAAAAAGATGTCATTGGTTCTTTTGTTCAGTTTGGATTTTATCTTCTCTAAAAATTTCATGTCAAGAACGACTGAGAAAGGAGAGGGGAAACACACACCGTGTGCCAAAGGACTTAATTCTAACAGCAGAGAAAAGGAACGGTGAGGTGCCTTTAGGAGAGAAGCAAAATGATGATACTAACAATTTAGGACAGAGCTGTTCTGAAGGCAGCATCGAAATGCGACAGGGAGGAGGCAGGGTCCAGTTAGCAGTCTTGATTTCAGTACGGGTTCAGAATGCAGCGAAGAAGGACTTGGGAACGCAATGACGAGGGATTTATAGAGGAAAGTGCTGTGGAGATGGAATTAACGAGATGTGTTGACAGTGCAGGTGAAAAAGTGATAAGAAAAAGGAAGTTAAGAATAAACACCTGATACCTGCGAATGACCTTCAGGGCAGATGGGGATCGAATTTACTGGGAGAATATAAGCAGAAAGATGATTTTGTGGAAAGGAGGAAAAAATACAGTCGTGGACCTCTCAAGAGCGAGAGAGCTGTGGGGCTGTCCATGTGGAAATATCCCAGAGCTAACTGACCATCAGGAGATAAAAGTGGCTCCAGGGCTGTGGATATAGCTCAGTGGCACAAGTGCTCGCCTGGTAAGTGCAAGGTACTGAGTTCGATTCCCAGTACCCCCAAAACAAGGCTCCAGGAGTGACCAGTTACCCTGATTTGCCAGGATTATGGGATTTCCTATGGAATTTTCAGTAGTGACAGTGAAAACTCCTGGCCAAACTAGTGTGAACTGGTCATTTTACAGGTACAGATATAAACTGGGGAATTATCACCATAGAATATTGAGGTTCAGGGATTATTACCACGTAAACCAACAAAAACTGTATTTTCTTTTGTAATGTAACATTATAGATTGCAACTTGTAAACTGAGATTTTTTTATACAAAATTTTATGTGCAAGATTTTGCCCCACCCCCAATATTAAGTTCCTTAACAACAGGGATTTGATTTTATTTTCTTTCCAAGAAATCCTAGTCAGGATGTTAAAAGTAAATTTTGGAAAATAGAATTGACTAACAGATGAAAGTTGAAACACAGAAAGCTCGTATTTAAAAAAGAAATAGGGAAAAGAGCAAAACCAAAATATATGTCACATACTTCAGAATTATACCAATATTTGGTCAAAGGATTCTGTAAGAATTGTACATGTAAGAGTGTAAAGAAAGAGATGTTTTAAATTATAAACATTTCTACCTTTTGTTTTAATTGGCATCTGGTAGGTGATAGTACCTTTTCTTGTTGCAATCATATTCAGAACAAGTCTTTTTCTAAGGCTATGAATAAAGATAAGGCAGTGAACAACTGATGATTAAGTGATTTTATAATTATGAAGAGGAGAAAGATGTGATGTGATTTAGAGAAACGCTGAAATGTTACATTTCATGAAACTTCTTCAAATATTTCAGTCTAATAATTACACTTAGTAGAGTAGGTATGTGCATTATATATGCTACTCAACTCTTTGCTCTGGAATGGTGCATGATGTCTGAGTTTAGATTTTGAAGGATGCCGGAGGCTGAACCCAAGTCTTCGTGTGTGGTAAGCAGCTACTCTACCTCTGAGCAGTATGCCCAGCTCTTAAGCTCAGGATAGACTGAGGGAACCCAGTTCCTGTTTGTTGCAGATGGCACAGTTTTTTTTATAACAATCTGGTGTTTGATATTGATATTTAATCTTCTTATTTATATTAAAGTTTATAATACAATAATTTCACTTCACTAAATGTTCATGAGATAGGCATTCCTCTCATGATAGAGAAGAGTTGATTCAAGCAAAATATGAAAATATGATAACACGGATAATAACTGCCAGTTACTGAGAATGTTATGCACCAACTGCAATGTTAGAGTCAACATATATATGAGTTTATAACTCCCTAAGTAAAATACTCTCAGAGCTATTTAACAATACGAAACCCAGCCTCCACGATGTTGTTTATTGATTTATCTATTGATTTTTGAGAAAAGGTGTCAATATATAGCCCATCCTAGCTGCAAATTCGCCATATTTTTGCCTCAGCCTCCCAAATGCTAGGACTACAGGCATAAGCTACCATACTTAACTAATACTTATTTACTACCTATGGGCCAGAAACATTTGCACATAGAAATAAAATTTTCCCTATGAGAAACATTGGCAATGATATATATCTATATACATATTCTTAAAATAGGTAGTACATTAAATATTGCTACATTTTATAGAAAACTGAAGCAAGAGAAGCAGAAAGGAGAATTGATAAAGAGATTGCCAATTTAAACAGAATGTTTAGGGAAGACCTCAGTATAAGGCTTGTATTTAAGCAAAAAATTCTGGAGAATGGGATAACTTATAGAGAAAGAACATTCTAGAAAATATGTAGCCAGTGGGACACACTCAAGTGGGAGAGAATCAGTGGTACTGAGGTGAATTGTGATAAGCCTAGAGGAGCAGAAGAGAGTAAGAGAAAGAGATAAAAAGCAGTCTCGTTCCTCAAAGCCACCATCACTGTGATTCCAAAATCAGGTAAGCACTCAGTTAGAAAAGAGAAGTACTGGTCAGTCTCCTTAAGCAACAACGATGCAGAAATCCCCAGTAAGATACTGGCTGGTGGAATACAACAAATCATCTAAAGGAACGCAGGTTCTGAACAAGTAGGTTCTATCCCAGGGGATGAAAAGGTGGTTCAACATATGAAAATCAGTAAATGCAATTCATCACATAAACAGAAGCAAAGGCAATAATGAAATGATCCTATAAATAGATGCAGAAAAATCTTTTGATAAAATGCAACCCCCATTCATGATAAAAACTTTCAAGAAAATAAGTAAGGAGTAACTTTATGTCAGTCTGATAAAAGCCATCTATGAGAAACCAGCAGCTGACATCCTATTAAATAGGGAACATATTAAAAACAAGGGCAAGACAAAGATTTCCACTCTCACTACCGCTGTTTAACATAGCATTCAAAAAATTAATGAGAACAATTACACAAGAGAAAGAAATGAAAGGAATGTGTATAGGAAAGAAAGAAATCAAACTATCATTATTTGCAGATAACATGATTATTTATATTGAATACCCCAAAATTCCACCCAAAATCTTCTAGGATTAATGACCAAATTCAGTAACATGGCAACACACAAAACCAAAACACAAAAATCAAGAACATTTCTGTACGCCAGTAATGAACACATCAAGACAAAAATTAGGAAAACAATGCCATTCACAATAACATCAAAAGTGTAAACATTCAGAAATTAATGTAACCAAGGAAGTGCAATACCTCCACAAAGAAAACTGGAGTACTCTGAAAAAAAAAAAAAGAGAGAGAGAGAGAAAGAAATCAAGAGGACTCATAAAACAGAAGGATATGTCCTGTGCCTGGATAAGCAGAACCAATATTGTCAAACCGGCCACATTCCCAAAACTGACATAGACATTTAATGCAGTTCCAGTGGAAATATCAATAGCATCCCTTACAGATCTAGGAAAAAAATTCTACAATTCATATGGAACCAGAAGTAACACAGAACAACAAAAGCAATGGGTAAGAAGCAAAGCAGGAGGCATCACAATCCCACATTTTAAAATATAGAACAAAGCTATAGGAATGAAAACAGTATAGTCCTGGCACAGAATAAAACATGTAGATCAGTGGAACAGAGTGGAGGACCCAGAAATAATCTCAGAAACACCAAGCCACTTATCTCTGACAAGGGGGCTAATATTTATACTTGTAAAGAACTCAAAATATTAAAACCCCCTAAATAAAGGACCTAGTCTGATCAAAACGGGCAACTGCAATGAACAGATACATCACAGAAGTATATATAGTCAATAAACATATGAGAAATGCTCAGCCTTGCTGGCCACCAGAGAAATGGAAATTAAAATATCACTGAGACTTTATCTAGCTCCAGTAACAGAGGCAAACATCGAGGAATCAAATAATAGCAAATACTGGCAAAGCTGTAGAGAGAAGGGAACTCTCCTACATTGGTGGGAGTAAACTAGCATGACCATTAAGGAAATCAACCTGGAGATCCCTCACAAAATTAAGAACAGAAATTCCATTTGACCCAGCTATTTACCTTCCAGCTATCTTCCTGACAGAGTTAAAGACACCATATTACAGTGATACATGCGTACCTTTGGCTATAGCAGCACAGTTAATGATATCCAAATCTTATGTATCCATCAAAAGACTAATGGATAAAAAATGTGGTATGTATACACAATAGAATATATTTCTGCTGTAAAGAAGGATCAATCTGAGATATGTGTAGGAAGATGGATACACCCTGAAAGCATAAAGTGAGTTAAATCAGGCACAGAAGCTTAAATACCATATGGATTCTCTCATAGGAGAAAAAAAGTATGAATAAAGAAAAGTAAAGTTGCTATTTACACATGATGGAGTACTACTCTGATATAAAACAGATAAATTTGATTCATTTGTGGAAAAATAGATACACCCTGAGGCCAGATGTTTAAGTGAAATAAAATCACACAAGCCTAAATGTTGCATTGTGTTTCTTGTATGAGAAACTCAAGGCAGAAATAAATTAAAGAGCAAAACAAAATACAGATAATAGGAAATGGGGACAATCTTTGTCAAAAAGAGGGGACCAAGGGATACTGGGAGTGGGAGGAAGGGGAGAGGCAGGGAAAGGAATAAAAAAATTAAAATGTGTTATGTACATGTGTGGACTCCCTGCAATAAATGTAATCATTATGTAGTACAAACACATATCAATAAAGATAAGTAAATAGATAATGAATGAATGAATGAATGAATGAATGAGGGAGAAAAATGAAAACTGCCTTAGGCCTTAGGGACACAGAAAGGGGTTGACATTACATGGGGACCCATAGCAGGATTTTGAGCAGAGGAGGAACGTCAGCTGTCTTCTGAATTTACCAAATCAAGTGGCTACTTGAGCAGAAAAGATGAAAGCAGGGACACTGTTCTAGAAATTCACACAATGGGTGGGGAGGCTCGGACGTGGGTGGGAGCAAAGGATGCACTGAGTTGCAGTCTGCATTTATTCTGCAGGTGGAGACAGAATTGGTGAATGTTCACATGTCCTGGTGGAAGGGTTTGGTTGGTTGGTTGTTATGTTTTGTGCTGTTGCTTTTCAGTTTCTTCTGCTGTCATACGTGCTTGCCTGCCTCTAAAGGTCGATGCCTTTAAGCTTTAGTCTTGGGTTTTATTTTGTTTTCTGTGTTTCCATTCTATCTAATCTCATTTTGGTCATGTTTTAAATATCAACTATCTATGCATGAGATTGCCAACATGGTGGACCTTAATATTTCTTCAGAATTTCAGACTTCTATTACTCCACGGATATTCACCACAACAAACATATAATAAAAATACCAAACTTAAAACATTCAGAAGAGAATTTTCAGCTCTCACCTTTTTATCTTAGTCCTTAGGTCTTTTCCATTGGAAAAAATAATTCAGTATTTTACTCTAGAGACTGGATCTGACTATCTTTTATTTCCTTTTTTCATCTCACATTATTATATCTTATTTACCAGTGGTGACAAAGCTTTCAGAGTTGTGAATGATACAAACAGCCTGCTGTGGTAAGCATGCCATAGGTTCACCACAACTACTATATACTCTCCAAATTTGCTCTAAACACACTGGCCTTCCTTCTCTTTCTGTGAAACAATAGACCTCATTCCTAACTTAGAGTCTTTGTATTTATCCCTCCCTTTGTGTCAAACACTTTGCCCATATCCTTGTATGACTGGCCTCTGATCTTTGGTCAGAACCCAGTTCAAACATTAGCCTGGTTCCTCAAAGAAATCTTAATTGACAACGTCGATTCTGTGCCCTGGGTTATTTTCTGTTCTGTTATTGTCTCATTGCATGTTATGTGATGCAAAGAAATTATGAGTATTCATCCACTATTTGTTTACTCTGTTGCCTGTCTCATTAAAATGGAAGGTCCATAAGAACAGCGTGTGTTACTTGTTTTCCCTGCTGTACCTCTATGCCTACAACAGGCACATGGTAGTATTTACTATCAGAGTAGAAGAGTAGAAATTACTCATCCTATTTATGCATTATGTGGAAGATTATAGGACCTAAGATACAATCTAAAAACAAGAGTTAAATTAGAAAACTAACTTAGAAACTTACTTAATTTAACCCAAGGTCTTGCCATCACTAGACAACTAACCTATCCCTGAGCTGCTTCCCCACATCACCAACAATTTTTAGTGTTTTAAATTTTATATAGGGTCTGGCTGAGTTACATGAGCCTGTGATTCACCTGCCTCAGCCTTTAAATTGCCTGGATTATGTAACAATTCTCCCTGAAAAGTTGGCTATTCTGTCTGATTTGTATTGAAATATTCAGAAAAACTGTTATTGCTCTGGCCATTTGCTTCAAAGTTATACCGTATCAGTGCTCTTCAAATTTGCAGGACAATGTGGAGCTAGGAATTGAGGAATGGATCACAGGGATCATCTAACTGTGAAGATTCCTGGGTTCCTTTGATTGTAACATTTTATCACAGAGAACAATATGGTTTTCCTGAAGTGGACAGGGACAGAATAGTTCTTGATATCTCTGACTGTGAGACCACAACTCAAAAGAACCACAAGTGCATTTCTTTAGCTCACATCTTAAAAGCTTCGGATTTTAATAACCCATACAGAGTTTAGATATGAAAAGGCAACATAAAATTTATAGTCAATTGTCTTGCACATCAAGTGGCTCAAGTTAAGTGATTATTTTACTGCCTATCTCTTTTTGTCTGATGGATAGAACATACCAGAAATACATAGGGAGCCAGACATGGTGCCATAGATCTGTAATTCCAGCACTTGGGAGGCTGAGGCAAGAGGATCTCCACAAGTTCAAGGCCAGTTTGTGCTCGATAGTGAGTTTAAGGCCAGCCTGGACTACATAGCAAGATACTATCTTAAAATTATATGTATATCATACAGAGAGAGACTGAGGTAGCTGGAAAACTTTATAAGTTTGAAAAAATCGAATTTCAAGTTTCTTGGCTTGAAAAGTACACTCATAAAATATAATTGCTTCATGTCAATCTGCTCAGGTCAGTGCAACCTAGATTCTTTTTCTTTGTTGCTACCAAAAATCAGGTTTACTATTATATTTTTCTGTTTTTGTGATTTTTATATGTTGTTGCTTTGTTTTCAGTGGCGTGGAGAGACCATGCCTTTAAATAAGCAGACACACACATGCTCCATTTTGTGTTCAGCACAGTATTCTCATTGAGTGGGCACGTTCAAGCACTTTGCTGAGAAGTATTTTAATGTGAAAACACTTTATAAACTGTAAACCCCACTTTAGTTATTACTAAATGAGCTGTGCAAGTTATCAAAGGCTTTAATTGGACAAACTGGTTTACTCTGGGTAACCTCTCCAGATGACGACTGTCAACGCTGAGGGAAAATCTGCAGTCAGACACTTTTCAGTCTGTCTCTCATTAGCTGCAAACTACAACCACATAATCTGAAAAAAAATGTGGCAACTGTCCAACCTTATAGTTCCCATGAATGCTTTGTTCAGTTCAGGAAGAACTGGCACATTTCTACTGTTGGACAACAGTAGGGATCTCTCTCACCCTCATGCAGTTCTATTCATTGGTTCTTCCGTTGGCATCTGTAACTACAACCCTCTTATACACTACTAAACTAGTCTGCTCTTCTTGCCTTCTGTTAAAGTTTGTTAGTTTTCAATCTATTTTAGTACTTATGTCACTTTCTTTTGAATGTTTGTCTTGGTTTTATTTAGTTAGTTATTTAGTTTTGTCTTTCTGGAACAGGGTCTCACTCTGCAGTTCAGGCTGGCCTTGAGCTCACTTTGTAACCCAGGCTGGTCTCAAACTTGCAATGATCCTCCTGCCTCAGCCTCCTGAATGCTAGGATTACAGGTGTGCACCACTTACGCTTATATTTAATGGTTTTTTTTTTTTTTGCCATCACAATCTACCAGAACATTCCACCGGTACCAAGCAATAGTTCTTGGATTACTACTTTCTCCTTTCTGAGCACTATGTTGCAGTGTACTTTTTTGTGTTCTTCAAGACTGATGAGGACATTTTGGACCACAAATCTTATACAAACATGGATGAAAGTACATATTTATATCATAAACATTTTTCCTGTGTGTCTCAACTTGCCGAAGTATGTCACCACTTTAAAAATAATATAAATCATTTTGAAAAGCTTTTTAAAGTTATAAACAATTGAACATTATCCTCTGGAAAGAAAGTGATCCACATGAGAGGCCCAGATACAACCAAGACATGATAATAATCATGGAGACCAAATATAGTGCAGAACGTGTTTGGGAAATATTAACCTCAGATAAAAAAATGTAAGGTTTACCTACTGCAATTGGAAAGGGATCATCACAATATTTTCACAGGCAGGAGCAGCATCACACTGTTCCTTAACGTTTCTTCTCTTTACTTTCTTTTTTTAATGTTTGTACAAGATGAGATGTGGAAATGTAGACACATGGCCTACTTGAAATTGTGAGTTAGTTTAGTCCTTCGATCAACGGAAGTAGGAAATTGTCATGCTGTACCATTCCTTCACCTGCCCTCTTAAGGTCTTAACCGTCTACCTACAGCCTCTCAAAGTGATACTCAAAGCGTGAAGGTTTTCTAGTAGGGTTAGCTGTATGCTTGTTTTTCTCCTTGTCTTGTACAGAATTAACTACTCAATATCCGGGTGAGGTCGCTGGCTGCTGCTTGGACATGGCTCGCTTGCCCACACTATGCTGAGTGAAGGGGGCATTGCCTTGAGCTACATGTAAAGTACATGATATACTAAATTTGTAGCATGTAAGCAGGAAAACTTTGAAAGTATCATGTACTTATTTTCTTACTTGGTACCAGGGGTTGAAACCAGGGACCCAGACCTTTTTTCAATTTTTCATTTTGAGACCATATGCTTCTAAATTGCCAAGTTGCCAGGTGAGATTCAAACTTAAAATTCTGTTGTCTTCAATTTCCAAATGGTGAGTCTACTGCACTCAGCTTACTTTTTTTTAATTTTAAAGACAAAAGAATGGAGACATTTAAACCAGAATAACACAAAAACAATACTGGAAATACAAAATTATAAAGAAGATAGTAGGGTCAGCTTACTTTTTACATTTTTATTTTAACATTATAAAGCAAGAGCGGGCAAGCAGCCCACAGACTATGGGCTGGACACAACTGCAGTAGCCGATTGTATCCTTTTATGAGCGAAGATAGATGCTTTGAAAGCTTGAACTTGATGAGCTCAAGGACGAAAACAAATTCAATTAGATGACAAATGACTGTCAATTTATGGTTAGAAATAATAAGTTTTCAATTACCAGCTCTGTGCACTGGGGACTGAATCACATCACAATTTTATTTCTTTTCTAATGCTTGCAGTAGTTTTAATAATATCTACCTACCCAGAAGCTGATGAAGGCATTAATTACTCTCCTATGTGAGTATTTATTATCACCAAACTTATTTATAAAAACATTTATTATGAATGTTTTTGTCTGGTGACCATGTTTGGCTGGGTTACTGTCAATAGCGCATTACTGCCAATGACCTTGAATGACATTTAGGATCTCTTTCCGCGTATTGTTCTATGTTGCAGTTTGCCAAGGACAGGGGCTCTGCTGATAATGGAAGTCAGAAGAAGGGAAGAACATGAGGCTCTGACATCACTTTTAAGCAGACATGGGAAGGTTGCAAATGGGAATGTCACAGCGCATATCCGGCAAACTCATCCACTCTAGTGTTCTAGGTAATTGAGAGGGCAAGTCGTAGCTTTTGAGAAACACTGTTTGCAGCCTTCCCTGGAGTTCCTGAGACTTTCAGCACCTTGGAAAAGCACCAGCTCTGTCCTTACAGCTGACATTCTATTTCATGGTCATCCCTGCTTGGGCTATTCCTGACTTTTAATTTTATTTTATTATTTTATTTTTTGTAGTACTAAGTATTGAATCTAGGGCTTTCACACTGAACTACATCCCTGGCCTCATTTCATTTCATTTTACTTTTTAAATTTTAAGACAGGATCCCACTAAGTAACTAAATGGTACCATCTTCTCCATGACATTTATATTTCCATGCTGAAAATTATTTATGCTTGAAATGATAAGGATGATTTTTCTTTTTCAATTGTACAAAAGATAACCTCTCTTTTTATTTATTTGTACTTTTGAGATCAATCTATGTTCCTGGGAAGTTTTAGCTCATTCATCTTAGCACATATACAACAATATTTGAA
Organism: Dinomys branickii; assembly: GCA_004027595.1. Classification (NCBI taxonomy): domain Eukaryota; kingdom Metazoa; phylum Chordata; class Mammalia; order Rodentia; family Dinomyidae; genus Dinomys; species Dinomys branickii. The sequence continues at coordinate 12,376 of PVLD010023135.1, read as the reverse complement.
TCATCTATTGTAAATGATCTAGCTTCCTACTAAAGAACTTTTGCCTCAGTTCTAATGTGCTGTTATTAGCTATTACCAACTTTTTATTTTTGAAACAAAATTTTTCTATGCAACCCAGGCTGGCCTTGAACTTGTCAGTCTTCTGGTCTCAGTCTTCATGTGTGAGGTTGTAGGCCTATAGTGTTAGAATGAAAATCTTCTGTTTCTTCTATCTATGTAGATACATTTTAGCATCTATACTAGGAGCACTGAGGTATCTAATAACATGAAAATTTCTTATGTTCTATATCTTCATGAAGACTTGGCACTATCACACTTTAAAATTTTTGTTAATCTGAGTGACTAATGGTATGGCATTACTTATTTAGTAAATAAAACATAAGTTTATCTGATTTTACATAAAATTATAAATACTTCTTAGATGTGGATTTTTGTTTACAATGCTATTTTATGATAAAAGCTGATGAAGACATTAAAATAAGCCAACTACTGAATATTATACCATATAGCACCATGTAATAGAGTATTTTTTAATTTAAGGATGATTTCCTCTGAGTAGGCACTGACTATTTTTGTGACTAATTTCCATTCATTCATAATTCCTTTAATGAAAACTTCCAGCTAAAGATGGAAGAATACAGACATTTCTTTTCCTCTTCCCTTCTTCAGCCAAATATTGCAAAGAACAAAGTAATATAAACTCCTTCCCCAACAAACCAGGAAACAACTACAGCTACTAAGTTACAACTAGCGATATCTAAAATCTAGATAAATTTGAAGGAGCTCTTAGAGTAGGACATATAGCTTTATAAAAATAGCACAAAGTTAAGTATTTTCTTGAAGTAGGAGAACTTTGCCAGTGTTCTGGTACTTGAGACAGCAAGACTTCATATCACAGGACAGAGATGAAGTAGGAACTGTACAGTAAACAACTTCTCAGGGTCTGAAAGAAGACAAACAGGCAATTTGTCCTGAAGGTACTGACTATAGGCACCTAAAAGATAAATAAATAAAAGTGAAATCATTGCGCAAAAAGGATCAACATTGGAGACTTTTGTTTAACTTTCACAAATACTCTACTTTTTCTGTGAAAGTTCCGAGAAGACTAGGTAAAGATATATTCCCAAGCAAAACACCTAAGAGTATTCACTGTAGCTTGGAACTGCCAGATTCTGCTCAGTCACCTCTATATTCTTGTGTGCTTTTTCTAAAAACAAAACAATCAAATAAAATCAAAACAAAAATGGATTGTGATTCAGGTAGATTTAGCCTTAGGTAGTGTTATGGCTTTTATTTAGATGTACCCTAAAGCCTCATGTGGTCATGGGCGTGGGGGCTTTTCAGAGAGATGGCTGCATCTAGAGTGTGTGCTGAGGGAATCAAGCATGTGATGCTGGGTTTGATTCAGGGTGTGATGCTAGGGTTAAGGTGGCCATACCCTGGGTGTGAGCGCTATGCATCCTAAGAGTGGGTAGCCAGAGTAATCCATAAAGGACAGAAAGAGGGCCAGTGCTTGTCACTTGCTGCTCCTTTGGTACTTTGCTAGCTTCCTGCCCTCTGCCCATCATAGACTGTTTCTCCTCTGTGGTGCCCCTCTGCCATGCTACAGCACCTTGGAGCCTATGAACTGAAACCTCTACAAACTGTGAGCTAAGCAACCCTTTCTTCCTCTAACCTTGAAAGTCAGGTGTTTTGTCTCAGCAATGATAAAACTAAGACAGCCACATTCAGAGAGAAGTAACAGAAGTGAAGAAGTGCAAAACAAGGCAGTGTAACTTCAAGGTAAGAGAAGAAAGGAAAGAGAGAAGGGAAGGAAAGTAATATATAAAAGCAGGAGGAAAAAAAAGCACTACATCAAAACAGTTACACTTAAAAACAGAAGCACATTCATGATTCAGAAGTTGCTTTTACTCCTAGAAGTGTACCCTAGGAACATACTTTAAAAAATGCACATTAGCATAGCACAGTACTATGAGAGGGAGGGAGAGGGAGAGGGAGAGAGGGAGGGAGAGAGATTACTACCCATAATTTGATTTGATTACTATGCATACGCATGTGTGCATGTGAACATACACACACACATATGCGTGCACCTGGGTCAATGTGCTAGATATACAATGATGGCAAGTTCTTGCCCTCAAAACATTGTGGTACAGGAGTGGAGATATGTGAAAACTGAGGTAAGTGTGGCGATTACTGAACATAAAGGAGACTGAAAGTGCCTTTAACAGAGGTATGTGATATGTGAAAGAGATCAAGAGAGGCTTCTGTCAGGAAGTTTATTTTGAGACAAATACTACATGATGGACAGGAGCTAAGCGGAAGAGGCAGAAAAGAGATTTTAGCAGAGAATTCGCACAGACAAAGGTCTTCATGTGGGAGGGAACATGGCAGATATGATCTGGTGATGATTTGACAGGACAGCGTTGGGCCTGGACTAGAAACAGTCAGTGTGCTGTGAAATAAGTCTGAATAAACAAGAAAGTTCCAGAGTTTGTTTTCTGTCCCTCACCCTCTCTCTCTCCCTCCTCCCTCTCTCTCTCTCTGACTATGAACTGCTGTGAACTGAAACCTCTACAAACCTCTACTTTTTCTGTGAAAGTTCAGTAATCCTACAAGCTTTTTCTCTTTTCCAATGACTGTCAAATAAACTTTCAGGTTATAATTCATTGTGTATAAATGTAACCGACATACATCAATATCTGGATTACTCTGTCATGATATTTTGCTCAAGCATTTTCCATAAAGTTTTCAATTCTTAACTAAGATTTGTTTTGCATTATATCTTTTTTCTGTCTTCCTGTTTCATCCATTTCAGAGTCCACATATGTTATTAGTGATATAGCAGACTCTTTCTAAGGTAAACTTTGCTATGAATCTAAACTGCAAGATTTCAATGTGGTTTCGGTCATAGCAGCAGTGAGGCAATACCTGGGACCAGTCTTTGGAGAAGAAACCTGGGTGTGAGTCACAATTTGACCTAGGAGCAGTGTGACTGTGGGGCATTTACTTCACTTTCCAAAACCTTTTTCAGATCCTGTTTAAAATCCTTGCAAGATTCTTCATTCCACCGAGAATAAAATTCAGTCTTTGAGATATTTTATGGGTTCACATGATCTTGCTTCTGACCATTTCTGTATCATTTCCCTGTTCACATCTCACCTAAGTTGGTGTCTCTTGAGCCCTGTCAAGTGACCTTCCTTAATCCTGCAAGCTTTTCCTCTTTTCCAATGACTGTCAAATCCGTATATGTGTATACAATTCTTCATTGGTTCCTAAATACTGGTTTTAATGCTAACAGCGTATGAAGAGAGTATCAGTGTAAATGACCCTTGTACATATAGTTAACAAGAATGAATTCCAGGGTGGGACGCTCCCAACAGCACATCATCAATGCACAGTGCTTTGCCCATGGATCAGGCAACTACTGGAGAATGTTATTGAAGTTAAAATAACACCAGTTATTTCAAAACCAGGAGAGAAAAGACAGTGACCTTTGCAGTTACAGCCAGTTTAATATTCTTGAACCAATGCCAATCATTTCCTACCTACACACTCCTTACTATCACTGTCTTAATCTTTAGGCTTGCTATAACAACATGCTTTAGACTAAGTAACCTATGAACAATGCCAGTTACTTTTGTATAGTTCTGGAGCCCAGAAAGCTCAAGATTAAAGCAGTAGGAGATATGGTGTCATTGAAAGGTTTGCTCTGTGCTTCCAAGTTGGTGACTTGTGACATATATGCACAGGATGGAAAGGACAAACTCTGTAACTTCACACTGCAAAAGAAGTAAATATGCTTTTTTCCACCTCTTTATGGGGACTGATCACAGTTATGAATGGGGATCCCTTATAAATTAATCACTTCACAAAAGACCCTATATCGTAATATCACTGCAGTGAGGATTAGGTTTCAACGTGAAATATGGAGGAACACATTCAGACCATAGCACTGTGTATGATGAGTAAACCGCTATTTCTGTAGTCCTTTGTAAATCATGTTTGCTTTTATATGCATGTGAAGTCATTCCTAGGTGACCACTGATCAAGCAATTTAATCCAAACAAAAGATCTGTCACCCTTACTTTATTGTGAAAACTGCAGTGTTCATTGACTTCACAGTTGGAAGCATATTTGATTTGTATATGACTTGTTTACTGTTCTGTGAGAAGCAGGAAGGTAAGGGATTTGGACCTTACCTATTTCAAAGTAAGTTGTATATTACTAAAAACTATTGTTCTAGAATAGTGAGCTCTGAGGAGGAGTGAACGTTTATAAGGTAGAATGCAGGACCTTTAGGTAGATGACCAGATTTGACATCCTTATTTTTTGAGTAATCCTGATACTAAGAAGTACTAGCATTCATAGAGGCTGTGACTTTCATATGAAGAATAAAGAACATACAAGATGATGTATCATAGACATGGCGAACCTATGATATGGGTGCCACAGAACTTTGTATCACTGAAAGCGCTAAAAAAGTTCACCATCACTGATCTATAGTGTAGGAAAGAAAAACAAAACATCTGTATTTTCAAGCCATTAGAAACACATTTTTACTTTGTTTATATTTTATTTTTTCATATGTTTTATAAGCATTTTCATATTATATAAGTACACTCTGGTAGATAAGCTGAAAATACTTTTACTGACAGGAATGTGTAATATGAAAATTTTAAAGAGAAACAGTTCTAATAATTAAATTAAAGTGGTCTTTTTTTTCTTTGTGCTATTGAGGACCCAGGTGAGTGCTGGGCCTTCCTAATAAGCTACTTTGCAAGTCCATTCCATTTTTTCTTTCTTTCTTTCTTTCTTTCTTTCTTTCTTTCTTTCTTTCTTTCTTTCTTTCTTCTTCTCCTTCTTCTTCTTCTTCCTCCTCCTCCTTTCTCTCTCTCTCTCTCTCTCTCTCTCTCTCTCTCTCTCTCTCTCTCTCTCTCTTTCTTTTCCTTCTAGTTAAGGTCTCTCTAAGTCTATAAATTCCCCAGGGTGGATTCCAACTTTCCATTCTCCTGCCTCAGTCTCCCACACTCCTGGGAGACTGTCACACACACACACACACACAAACCCCATAGGAGTTCACCACCATAGTCAGTTTCAGGGGTCCATGTTTTTGTACTCTGCTTCACGGGCTCCTGGAAGGTCTTGATGACTAGTCAGGGTGGAGGTAACGCTTGTAAGGAGGAAGTCAGAGAAAGTCCAGCTCCCTAAGCTCTGCTCTCTCAGCGTCCTTGCTCATCTCTTCTGTGCGGTACAGTTGTCAGTTCTTTAGAATAGGTTCAGATATTTAAACAAAAATTTGAAACTTACTTGACTAAATAATTCCAAAATCTCAACAAGATCCCAATGTTCATCTCCTAAATTCTGGTCTGCCCTCTATTGCAGAGGTAAAGTAATAACAGACATCAAATGCATACATCAAAAACTCTCATGGTAGGAAATTTGCACCGTAGATCCCAGGCTCAGGGGATGAGATGCCTGGGTGAGAGGGTACAAAAATATGTCTACAAGTTAAGCAGTGAATAGAATATGTAATGGTTGGGGAAGACAGGAACAGATCTCTTAAAGGGGGAATTGTAGTGAAAGGCGGACTATAATTTGTCCCTAATAGCATCAAGGTTAGGCCATATCCCTATCAGTGACATTTTTTAATTAAACCTTTACCTTTAGTCGCATCCTCATATTGCGATGCTTTCTTTGAAGCATATATGATTTGTAGGGCCAGGGATACAGCTCAGTGGCATAAGCACTTCTCTGGCAAGACTGAGGTAATGTGTTCGATCCCCAGTGACAAAAAATGTATTTATATGATTTGTATACTACCTTTTGATATTTATTTTTTGCTTATAAATTTGCCTAATGCAACCAGTTGCTTTGAGCTTAGAATATAGTAAGATTTTGGTGATATATTTTAAAATATTGGGCTTTAACTCCAAATGCCCACATGATCTTCATGTGTATAAGTTTTAAACTCAGTTGCCTCATTAATAAAGAGAACCATCCCTTCATAATTCATTTTCTCATTTAGTTTATGTTCAGGAAGTAAATACAAGACATAGCATTTCTCATATTCTCTTTTCTCCACCTATTTCACCAGAATCAACTCGAGAATCTTAGGAAATCTAAAAGGAAAAGGAAAAGCCTCTGCACTTGTCATGACTGGTCAAGATTGTATGCCAAGCTTTCGGCGTAAATCATACACAAGAGCACAAATACATTAAGAATAAGAGGAATGTCAGAGGAACTTTTGAGTCATTGCTGGACTCTTAATCTATTTGAGATTACAAAGTCCACATGCACATATAGAAATGTTTTCAGGTAATGCCTTTTCACCGAAAAATGAAGTGACAGGGCACGGACACAATTCTAATTAGACACGGCAATGAATCTGACCTATTTTGCCCTTTAACAAAGGGTTGGGATGTGCAATGAGAGGAAACAATTTGACTATCTGTACTCAAAAGGAAGCAGCACTTCCTGAATTCCATCTATAGGAAACCCTTTGCAACTAGCTTTCTGTACTTTATTTTTCCAAAGATAATCCTATCTTTCCTCCCTGGCTAGCAATGTAATTTTCAGCTACATAAAACTGAATGTATACACACATATAACATTTTCTCCTTCTTTGGCTAGAAATCTGAGTTTCAAAAATCCAGTAATTCTTTACAACTTTGACCATAAAACAGCACAACTTTCTTTATATGTGAATATTTACATAAGATGTTTTTATACTCTTTATCAGTCTAAAGTGTTGGGTGAAAAAGTTTCTGTGAAATTTAGGTGCTCTAGAAAAGAAGACAGAACTATAGTTTTCTTATTTCTACTGAAAAACGTGCCATTATAAAGACAGCCCAGTGTGTGTGTGTGTGTGTGTGTGTGTGTGTGTGTATGATGAAGAATCAGGATTCAGAATTCCCTCACTAAAATTTTTGAAATTAACAAAATATTCAAAGTAATATGAGCAAAGAAACCAACTTGCGCACCAAAGAACATGGTGAGAAGTGTTCACCTTTTGATGTTTTATGTTTAAAACATTTCAATATTTCAAATAATATTTCAGACTTCCTTCGAATTTCTTTACTTTTTATCCATGTAAAGGCTTTGAATATAGGAAAATCTGATACTTATCAAACTTTCAGAGACTCCAGTTATGCACATATTTGTTATATCTTAAATGGGTAAAGCTTAATTTTCTACACATGGAATCTGTTACCTATCGCAACATCCACAGACCTACCTGAAGAGATGATCATATGCTTGTTCATTTTTTATTTGTTTGTTTTGCCCTTTAATGCCGCAAGTGAAAACAGACCAAAGAGCAAGTTGAGAATCAAATCTCCAATTCTAAACAACATTAATACAACAGAGGTAGTAGTTCCTGGGTTGGAGTGTAAAATATCCTGAAAATTTTATTGTGGTTAGAGAGAGAGAAAGCATAGAGTACAGTATGTAGCTTAGAGGAAGAACTCTTACAAAAGAATTGTCATCACTGATGAAAGCAGCCCCATCATTCAGCATCTGAGAGGAGAGCTAATTTCTGCTGTGTACACAACCAGGAGATTCTAAATGTCCGTCAAACTCTTTGAGTAAGAAAAACAGGAGACATCTCTCAGAATCTCCTCAGTTCTTGTGTAATGAGCGAATTTTCATTATAAAAGGGAGAGACCAGAAGCTTTATCTACCAAGCAGTCGCTGAGCACAGGTCATCACTGGCATGTCATTTATGTGGCCATGCAATTTTGTCTAAGGTCTCTGCTACTCTGCATAGAGAATTAGGTTCTCTCTGCCAAAGCAGAGATAAACATATGATCATTCACTACACATTAAATGATTAAGTGAGAAGGTGATAGCCCATTGTATAGTTGCCTTGAGGGATGCCATGGAAAAAAGTTCAGGGGGACTCTCTGGTTGTTTCAGATGGGAAGCAAGTCAGGAGGTGATGAGCGTTAGCTGTTCCTTAGGTCTTGCCTAGGGAGTCAGAAAAATGACCTAGAGCCGTGACTACCAGGGTGTAGTTGAGGTTGTCTTGAAAGGTAGTCTTTCAAAATAATCTCAAAATATAAACATTATATTTATTCTTAAATAGTTATTAAAATACATTTGTATGTTTTAAGGCAGAAGAGAGAAGAAGGAGTAAGAGAACTAAAATTTGTTATAGAAACACAGGCTTGAGAGAAAGATGCAAACCTCTGAGACTAGCCCTGCTTCCTTGACTTTCTGGGAAATACTTATATTTCTATAATATCTTAGAATTAACAAAAGAAGGCACCCCAAAATCTCTGATGCTCCAAAGCCTATCTAACTACCTACCAGGGTCTTTTTAAAAAAAGATTGACAAAGTGAACTCAGATTGGCTATGCTGGGTTCAGAGTCCAGGGTGGTCAGGGATCAATACTATGGGTGAAAAAATTAAAACTTTCACCTTAAGCTGGGACCTATAGTCAGGATCACTGCATATGTCCTGCAACCCAGTGCAGCCTTCTTCCTTTTAAAGAATGCTAAAAGTTTTGCCCCACTACTTCCATTTCCTGTCCTGAGTTTGGGTTTGGGGATAGCTGTAATCCTAGGGCTGCAAAGGACTCTGGTATATAGGGTGTGATCAATATAAACAGTGAATGTTTAAATTTGAAAAATACAATAAAAGATGTATTACCATTAGTTCTCCTCAAAATACTCCCCTTCCTCTCAAACACATCTAACCTCGTTGGCATTTTCTGAAGTAGTTCTGGAAATCCTCTCTGGGGAGTATCCTTGTTGTGCTATTGTGGCTGCCCCAGTGTAGTGAATCGATTCAAAATCTTTACTTTTTACAGGCCTTCTCACGGTGAAGAAGAGTAGGAAGTTGCATGCTGCCAGGTCTGATGAATAAGGAGAATGTGAGCACTGTAACGGTTGTTCTGTGACAGAAAATGCCACAAGTGTACTCACAGTTTGTAATCTACAGCAGAGGTAACCTGCCTGCTGCATGAGAACCTGGATCTAAAAATCCTGTCACTGTGCACTCTGATTTGCCTCTTAGAAACCTGTTTGGTTACAAAGCTCAGAGCAAAAGTGCTTGCCTGCCATGCATGCGGACCTGTGTTTGATGGTAAGCACTGAAAAAACTAATCAAATAAACACATGAATAGCAACAACAAAACCTAGTTCTAAATGGTGCGCAGTGAGCCATGTAGAAGCAGGTGTTAACCCTGCAGAGGCAGACAGAGGTAGGCACAGATTCAAACTGATGGAGAGAAATGAATTAGGAATCCTTCTACACAAGAATTAATTTCAAGCATAACTTGTAAAGCACATGAAAAAAAAAATCTAACACAAAGAAAGACAAACCAAAATCAACTATTGGCAATGGAATCTATTTCAGGTAAATCTAGATTTTTGTAGAACAAGCTATAAAAATATTTTAAAAGAACTATGTTACAGACTTCCAAATAAGTGAAAGAAAGCATTGCTTCCTTTGCAAAGAGTGACAACTTATAAAAATACAGTCAACATGAATTTGTAAAAAGTGAAGACAAGATTTAAAATCTTGAAAATGGAATTTATAATAATTACAATGTAAACAATGTAACATATGGTTAGACAAAAGATTGACTATGGTACAAGAGAAAATTAGTGAACTAAAACATATTACTAAGATGTGTAAATGACGAAGTGAACAGCTAAATATCACAGATTGAACGGAAGTGCTCCCATATTGATCTAGCAAGTTTTCTAAGAGATTGGATTGGGAGGAATAGCAAAATATCCATGTTTGGAGAGGTAATTGCTGATAATGTTTATCAATTAAATAAATCTTTAAATACAAAGGATATTAAATCTATATGTAGATAAATTGTAATCTTAGATCATTTACTATTTAAACATTATCTAAAACATGGTCAGATGAAAAACTATATTAGGCTTGTAAGAGAATGGCATGTAAATTAAAAGCATGGATGGTTTGCCAGAATTATTTGGGATCGATTCATGCCAGAAGTTAGTGATGCTAGGCCTTCAGTGACAGATGGAGAAATGTTTATTAACAAAGAATTTTATTCCTAGAAAAATACTCCTTTAAGTGTAAGGGAAATTACTGTTTATAAACACAAATATAAACAAACCCACTCACAGACTATCACTCAAATAATTAAAGATATACTTCTGGCAGAATTAAAAGAAATACAGACAATATACATTAAATATATGAAATTATGGTATGTATAACATTCATAAAATTTGTTTAAATATCAAATATTAAACTAAATCATTTTTGTTTGGCTAAAAGTATGAAGGCAGGAGCAGTAATGCACAATTGTAGCTCAAGTTACTCACACGGCTGAGGCAGGATGATCACTTGACCCCAGGAATTTAACACCAGCCAGAGTCACTCACCGAGACTTTGTCTAAGTAGATAGATGGATAGACAGACAGACAGACAGACAAAAGGAAAAACTCCAATTCCAAACCACATTAATATGACTGAGGTAGTGGTTTGGAATTGGAAACATATTGAAAATTTTATTGTGGTTAGAGAGATAGGAAGTATTAAGTACAGAAAGTTGTATTTTTAAAAATTTGAAAATAACTCTTAAATGATTTTAAAACTTACCGTTTCCAAACCAGTAAAGACTAAGTAATATGTATTTATGCATGTTTAATACTTATATGTTATACATATATAAAATGAAGGAATGATAACAAAAATAAAATAGTAGTAATAACTATAAATCTCTCAGTATTCATATTAAAGTTAAGTGGGTGAAGCTGTTTTATTAAAGAGGTTATCAATTTGTAAAGAAAATATAAAATAAAACCTACCATGTCTTGCTTATAAAGAAGCACATACGAAGTAAAGCCATTCTGAAAGACTGAGTAAAAAGTGATGGAGAAGACAAATCTCACAAACTTGAAAGCACCAAGTGGCATGGTGATATAAATATCAGTCACATATTCTTAAGTATAAGACTATTAAGACAAATAATGATAAATTAATGAGAATTACAAACTTAAATGCCCATAGTAGTACAACTTTAAAATATATAAAGCAGTAGCTGACAGAGGTACAAAGAGAAATGAACTAATCTATATTCATAGTATATTATTTTTACACATCTTATAAAAACTGGTAGATGGGCCAGGGATGGTGGCGCACACCTGTAACCCCAGCACTCAGGAGGCTGAGGCAAGAGGATCATTGTAAGTTCGAGACCAGCCTGGGCTACAAAGTGACTTTAAGGCCAACCTGAACTGCATAGCGAGACCCTGCATAGTGAGACCTTAAACAAACCTGATAGATAAAGCGAATTAATAAGGATATAGGGGCTTAGAGAAGGGTTGCTAACTGGGGGGTTGTAATAATCCCCTACCTGGTCTTCCTGTTTCCACCTGCACCCCCTTATTGTAATGTTACACTGTTTTAATCTAATGGTGCCAAATGATACATTCCCTTATTAAAAATGTAAAGTTTCCCTTATCGCTATTTGAGTAAATATTAGCACTTATATTTTTGAGTGTTAAAATTTTCTTTCAAATTCCAAAAGCAGTAAGTATTTTTATAAACCTCAATAAATGTACTACATTCATAGATTAATTTGAAGAGAATTGACATTTTCATCCCATGAATCTTTCCATCCAGAATGAGTGTATCTCTCCCTTATTCAGGCGCAATGGAATGCCTTTAGCAAACTTATTTAATTGTCTTCATATAATTACTGTGCTGTCTAGCAGAGGTGTATTCGACCTAAAAACTGCCACTGCTTAAAAATGTGATAGAACAACCTGCTCTACTTTGACTAATTACTTACTTTTACTAATGAAGCTTTATTTTTTTTTATTTTAGAAACATAAAAGTACAAAAACATATTGACAAACAGACACCCATTATCATAGAAAATAGTACAATCACAACTAATACACAGACAAGGTGATATGGTCTCAACAGTAGCCGCCGCTCCATCCATTGATATCTTCGAATTGTAGATGTATGGACCCATATACAAACATGCAAATTTAGTCAGACAGTTGATCCTCTCAACAACAGAAAAAAAAAAAAAAAAAAAAAGAAAGCACAAGAACCAAAAATCCAAAGACAAGAAAGAAAACAGGCATACATCAACAACAGCATCAACATCAACAACAACAACAGAAAAAAAAAACACCGCTTGTTGCTACTTTACATATTGTTATCTTCGAAGTGTATGTTCAGGCTAACACATACAGACATACACTATTAATCTAATATCCTGTCTTCGATTATTGCTTAGCATTAAGTGATATAATACAATAGTAGAACCATGTTAGCCCTCCTGCACATATGTATATTCATATATATTCCTCTATACATACATACATACATTTTTGTCTTTTTCTTTTCTCCTTTCCTTCGTCCCATCCGTTC
>PVLD010023134.1:0-28005 GCA_004027595.1 Dinomys branickii | reverse complement strand
TGAAATGTATCTTCCCTGAGGGGTATATAGAAAGCAGACTTTAAGTGTGATAATCTAGTGTATTTACAGAAGAAATCTCTAAGTAGGAAAGCACTCAGGGAAGAGCACACTTTCTCTCTGTTGCATAAACATAACAAAATGTAAGAATATAGAAATACCTTAAAGATGAAAATTATAATCAAAAGGGGGAGCAGAATGTAATGATATGAAAACATATTACCCTGGCTATACATTATATGGATGAAAAGTTAGTGTAGAAGGGATAAGCAATATCATATGTGGTCAAAGGAGCATTTGATAAAGAAATTAGTATGGCTGTAAGAAGCTAAATGGTATTCATTTAGACAGTGAAAAAGTAACCCAAAGATATTTCAGAAAAGTTTCAGGCTACCACTTGCATTAGCATGCAGACTGCTGGGATCTTAATGGCACAGAAATTTCCAGAAAGCAGTTCAAGGAACTCAGAGAACTCTAGAATTTGCTGTTCCCCACTGCCTCAGATTCCACATTCTGATGAAACACTTCCTGATTGCAGCTGCTATGTCTCAAGTTGTCTCTGTGTTTGGTGCTGATCACCACTGTGGAAGGTACAAGTCACAAATCTTGTGGCCATCTACAGAATGCTAATGCTCCATTCATGCACAGTAGGAGATTTTCAGGTATGCTGCTTCCTTCTGGATTTCTAAGGATTCTGCAAAGCTGTACCACAGGGACAGAGCCACCATGCAGAGGATCTCCATCAGTTTTCATAGATCCTTAGGGAAGACCATCCTGAGTTCCCTTACTAAAGACACCACTGTACAATGCCAGCAGGGGGAGCTTCAGGCAGGAGATTCTAGCTGGTAGGATTGGCCATGGGCCTGACACCAGCAAAACCATAGGGACAGAGGTTCTACAAGACTTGGGGATGCTAACCCATCCCAGTATGCCAAAGATTTGGAACACAGATTTTGAAGAGATTGGTCTACAGAAAGGATTTAGTGTTCCTTAAATAATAGTGTCCAATAGGTGTTACTTTGCTCCCTTTCAAATGAGAACATTCACCCTTTCAACTTTTAAATTTTGTTAACACATTTGATTTCACCGATTCACAGATGAAGAATTTCCCACAGAATAAATTATACCTTACATTTCTTCCATTTGGACTTTGAACTAGAGTCTGGACTGTGGTCTTTTGAGTTGATTCTGGAACACATTAAGAGTTTTGCAGCAATTGGGATAGAATGAATATATTTTGTATGTGTCTCTCAATTGCATAAACATAACAAAATATAAGAATATAGAAATACTTTAAAGATTTTAAAATTTTTAAATTTCAGAAAAGGAATTTTTAGCCTCCTGGGATGTAATGTTTTATTTTAAATGTTTATCTTCTTAGAGATCATGTTGGAATTCAAATGTCATTATCATAGATTTAAAAAGTAGGACCTTTAAAAATTAAGAAAATATGAACCTCAGACAGCTTCAGAGAGGCTAGTAGGCCACCGCCCCCCTTCTCTCACAGGTTTGTGAGCCAGGAAGAGATGCATACATCTTCAGGGGCCTGGGGGACACGCCCCACCCCTCATCCCTGCTTTACCTCCCATGTTGGAACTGAGCTTTACCTGAGACAGCTTTGGAAATGCCAGTGAGTGCCTGCTACCCCTTCCCCTGAGCTTGGAGCCAGGCAGAGCCCCAAACAGATTCAATGGCCTAGAGGGCAACTTCTTGACCCTCCACCCTCGCTGGAGCTGAGCTGAACCTTGGACAGCTTTGTTAACACCACTGAGACAGCCCCACCTCTGCTCACCAGTTTGAGAGCCAGGCAGAGCCCCAGACAACCTCAAGGGCCTTGGGTGCCACTCCCTGTCCCCACCATACACTCTCAGGGGAACTAAACTGAAACTCAGACAGCTTCAGAGGCCTCAGTGACACCATGCTCACCCCTTTTCAGTGGGGAGGAATCTGGGCTGAGTCACAGGCAGAGTCTGGAGCCTCGGTGACCACAACCCATTCACTACTACATCCCAGTGTAAACAGGCTAAAACATGGACATTTTTTGGAGCCTCTGAGTAGGAGACAAGCTGAGGTCTCGACAGCTCGGGGAGCATTGGAGATCACACCCCATCCACTCACACCACTGAGGGAGCCACACCAAGGACCTTTGTGTCCTATGGCTACCACTCTCACATCAGCCTGGGAATGAAGCTGAGCTCCAGGGATCCTTTGGATCCCTGAAGATGACAAAACGAAGGATCAAAATACCATCTCAGACCTCCACTACAACTAAAACAAGTCCAGGAGATATTGACACAGAAGAACTTGGAAGTCACACACCTGAAATTTCTGACATGATAGCAGCTGAAGTAAAGAAACAACTCCATCAGGCCACACAATACATCAGACCAGAAGTGATCTCCGAGGTAAAAAAGAAAAAACAAGGGCTTACAACAATAATGAAAGAATTGCTTAGCACATCTTCAGAAGTCATGGAAAAGAAAATAGAGGAGTATAATAAATTAATAAAAACCTTGAATTAACAGTATAGGAAAGAACTGAATTGCATGAAACAGATTCAAGCAGATATCCAGGAAATTAAAACTTCCATCAAAAGCTATCAAAACCATTTGAATAAAGCTGAAGTTACACTGTCAGACCTTGAAGATAGCATTTCTGTGAATGACTGTGAAAAGTAGTATCTCTTAAAAATAACAAGAAACCAAGAAATAACAATTCAACAGCTGAAATACAAAGCAAAGAAAACTAATGTAAGATTTAGAAGTGTCAATGAAACATCAGGTATCAGCACAAATGACATAAAAAGACCACTTGAGGAAATAATAGCAGAAAATTTCCCAAGCATAGAAAAAGAATTTGACATCCAGTAATAGAGGTTTATAGAACCCCAACTAGCCATAACAGAAATAAATCTACTCCCAGACACACACTGATAAGATCCCAGAAATTCAACAAAAGAATAGAACATTAAAAGCTTTGAAAGAAAAGAAACAGATCACCTATAAAGGCAAGCCCATCATAATCACAGCAGATTTCTCAATGCAAACAATCAAATCAAGAAGAGCTTGGAGTGAAATATTTCAGGTCCTGAAAGTAAACAACTTCCAACTCAGACTGATGTACACTGCAAAACTATCCTTCAATCTTAATGGAGAAATAAAATATTTCCAAGATAAAGATCAACTGAAGAACTTCCTGAGCACCAAACTAACCCTACAAAGAGTAGTAAAAGACATTCTAGAATGAGATAAAAAAAAAAAAGACCAAAACTTCAAGAACAACAACAGAAAGGAACCACCAGGCAGAGCAAGCAATTAAAAAGAGGAACAAACAGCAGGAAAATAAAATGACAATGATAAGCCAATACATATCAGTAATAACCATTATTGTAAAAGATCTCAATTCACCAAAGAAGAAGACTGGCAAATTGGATCAAGAAACAAGATCCAACAATATGTTGAATACAGAAACACATATAATTCAAAGGAAATTCATAGACTGCAAATCAAAGGATGGAAAATAATATTCCATGCCACAGGTACCCAAAAAAGTGAGTGTAGCTATTCCGTTTGCAGAAAATGGAAACTTCAAACCAAGAACAATTAAAAGTGATAAAGAATGTCACTACATGCATGTTAGGGGAAAACTTTAAGAGGAAGAGGTAACAATCAAAAACATCTATCCACCAAACAGAGGAGCGCCCAACTATATGACAAGTTTTAGCAGATATCAAAAATGAAATAAGCAGCAACACAATCACAACAGTGAACTATAGCTTTGCAAAGTGGCAGTTTTGTAGGCAATGAGGAATATTTAAGAGTGATAATTGACAATTGTAAACTTTTCCCATAACAGGGGACCTTAATACCCCATTTTCACAAAGACATAGATCAACCAGACTAAAAATTACCTAAGAAATAACAGAGCTTAACCAAATCTGTGAACAAATGAATTTAGCAGACCTGTACAGAGTGTTTCACCCAACAACATCACAGTACCCATTCTTCTCAGCTGCACACGGGACATTCTCTAAAATAGACCATATGCTAGCACATACAACATGCTTAAGGAAATGCAAAGGGCTTGAAATCATAACATATATACTTTTGGACCATAGTGCAATTAAAGTGGAAATTAATGACAAAGGAAATTGCAGAACTCCATAAACATGGAAATTAAACAGCACCCTCCTGAACAATCAATAGGTCATAGATGAAATCAAAGAAGACATTAAACATGTATTATTATTTTCTTGTTCTCTCTAATGGTTTGATCTATCTTCCATTGTTATACCTGGTAATCTGAGCAACTTCACTGAAGATAAGAATGTGTGATATGAAAACCACTCTTAATCCCTATCTTTTGGTTTGAAACCCCGTAACATTTTTAATGTCCTTGCTTTGTTTTGTTTGTATTTTGCTATTGTTCTATTTTTTACTATTCCCTTTTTTAAAGTTAGAAATATAAAGGTAGGTCTTTTGAGAGATGATTAGTTCATGAAGATTATGCCCTCGCTGTGTGATTAATGCCACTGGAAAGAGTGAAATTAGTACAATTTGCATTTCTCTCTTTGCCCTCAGCTGCGTGACAACTTACTAAGAAGGTCCTTGTCAGGCACTAGAGTCTGTACTTTGGTCTTGCCCGCTTCCACATTTGTGAGCTAAAAGTTTCTATTCATTATAAATTACCTACTCTTCAGTATTCTGTTCTAGCCATCCATAATGGACTAAAACACCATCTTATATTTATTTTGGCATTCCTCTTTCTAATCTTCCCAATGTCATTAAAGTTTCAATGTAGAATTTAAAATGTGTAAGTCAAGGATGTATGTTACACATCTTAACATAACCTCTTAAATACAAGAGTAAAAAATCTACAATTGTATTAACAGAAGTAAATGAAAGGTTAAAAATTTGACTATGCTGCTATGAAGTTACTACAGATAATATAGAAATAATAGAAATCTACTTCTGGAAGCTGGAGATCCAAAAGTTAGGCATAAACAAGTTCAGTATTTGTGAGTACTGCACTTGGTCTCTACCTGCTGCATTCTCACATAGTAGAAGGCAGAAGCCTTTCATTCTCTCAAAGGGATATATGTATATATATCTAACTTGTTCCATATAGGCTCTTTGAAAAGCATTGATATAGTTCATGAAAAAGGCACCCACATTACTGAATTACTTGCCAAGAGGCTCTACTTATTCCTATCATACCAAATGGATATTGGGAGATTTTTGTACCATAGCAGAAATGAATCAGTCTTTATAAAATAGTTATCAGTGGGGAAATTATAGCATTAAACACATGAATTAGAAAAGAATGATCAGAAAGCACTTATCTAAGGTGCCAACTTATAAATCAAGGAGAAACAACTCCAAAGAAGCAACAGGAAAGAGATAATAAAAATTAAACTAGAAAGCAAAAATAGAGGACAGAAAACACATTGCTTAAGGGGAAGTGACAACTGGGATGAGGAAAAGGAAAAAAGAAAGAAAGAGGGAAGGGAAAAAAGTATACACACACACACACACACGCACACATATATATATATACACATATATATACACGTATATACAAGAATAGCTGGGATAATTGTATGACGTCTGTGGGGTTATTGAAAGGAACGATTAATGCTTAATTCACTTTCTTGAGCAATTTTTTCAAACTTATATCTGGTAATCTGACCAACTAACTTAAAGACAACAGTATGCAATATAATAACCATTACTGAAATCGTACCATCTTATTTAGTGAAGCTCTCTACTTATTTATTTATGTTATTATTTATTTATGTCATGTGTTCCATAGCAGAATTGTACAAACAGCCCCATTTCTTCTCTATGCTTAGAAAGAATAGGAAGTACAGCCCATTCCTAAAAATTTAACAAATTTTTTGGGGAAAACGTCATTGGAATTAAATAGCCAGAGATATCAAATTACAAGGCTTACATACACTCAAAACTCTAAACAATGTGGAGAGATGTTGCAGGAAAATGGATTAATGATAGCTCCTAAAAAAGTGTCAATAAAGATGAGTATAGTTATGAAAAAAGTCCAAAAGGGGAATTCTGGAGCAAAATTTATTTATTTATGTTATTTCTTATTTTTTATTCTCTTTCATTGCTTGATCAGTCTTGCATTGTTACATCTGTTAATCTCAACAACTTTGTTGAGGATAACAGTTTGCTATATAACAGCCATTCTTAATTCCTATCATTTCAGTTTGAAATTCTGAATCATTTTCATTATGTTGTGTTACTTTGTTTGTGTCTTTGTGGTTATTATTATGTTATTTTTTAAAATTCTCTTTTAAAAAATCAATGATATCAAAATTTGCTTCTTTGAAAACATTTTCTGAAAGAAGATAACACAGACTAGGAAAAAAGTGAAGGTACAAATTCTAATATCAGAATAGTGATGAGACTTTAGCTGGTGAATCCAGACAGTAAAATGGTAAGAAAGAATACTAGGAACAAGGGCATGCCCACAAATGTGATAACTATATGAAGTGGAACAATTCTTTAGAATACACAACCTACTGAAGCATAGAGAAGAAATGGGGCTATTTGTGCAATTCCGCTATGGAACACATAGCATGCAAGACACCCTAAATTCAATTCCCAGTGGGCACATTTCTGTGTGTGTACACAGACACTACACACACACATAAGTAAATAAAAAGAAAAGAAAAGATAGTGTGAATAGGCCTATATGTGTTAATGAAAATAAATAAACGATGAGTAGTTTTTCAAAGCAAAATTAACAGGCCCAGTTTTGTTAAGTAATAAAGTAGGAAAATTCTGTAGGATTATATTACACCAACTTTTATCATCTCGTCCAGAAAATACAATAAGAGGAATGAAGTAGAGTCTTTATTTTAAAAGTTTCCAAAAGTTCCTTAATAAAAAAATTACAAGAGTTACCATAAAAAACAAACCCTGAGTATGACAAAGAATATGTCCTGTTATTACATCATAATTTCAAAATGTCCGCTTTTCCACAATGCACTAAAATGCTTAGAAAGAATAGGAAGCATGGCCCATTCCTAAAAATTTAACAAATTTTTTGGGGGAAATGTCATTGGAATTAAATGGCCAAAGATATCAAAGTACAAGGCTTACAAACTCTCAAAAATCTAAAGGACAGCATAGACAGAGGTTAGAGGAAAATGCATTAATGACAGCTCCTTAAAAAGTGTCAATAAAGATGGGTATAATTATGAAAAAAGTCCAAATGAAACTCTGGAGCAAAATTGTAAAATCTAAATGAAAGCCTCAATAAGAGCTTGAACAGAAAATTAAGCAACTGAAGAACAACCAGGAGAACCTTAATACATGTCATTTGAATTTACCTGATCTGAGAATGAAAAGGAGACAGGACAACTGCGGGATATCATGAGTTCCCGTGAGCATCAATGATGCACAACTGGGAGGGGATGGAAAAAACGGAAGAAGGGGGGGGGGAGAAGAATGGAGAAGAGGGGAGAGGGGAGAGGTGGGGAGAGGAGAGAGCGGGCGGTATGATTGGTGTGTGCCGTGGTTATGGCTTGGAGCATGTATTTAGAAGCTTGAAATTTAAGATGGTGCTACTGGGAGTTGTCATAAAATCTTAAAGGAGTGAACTCTAATGTAAAGTCCACAAGTCATCAGGGCTGTGCCTTCAAGATGGACGAGTGTATTTCTTCCTGGGACCCTGGTTAATATTCAGAAACTGTTAATATATGAGCAACATTCCTGGCTTCCCTCTATCTCTGCTTCCTAGTTGGACATGTGAGTGTTTCCTCCCACATACTACCCACCACCTGCTTTTACAAGAAACTGTTTTATGCTCCTTGGATTTTCAGGCTTCAACATTGTAAACTAAATAAACCCCTTTTCTTTTTGAAGTTTGAGGAGATAGAGAAAGATAGATGATAGATGGACAGATAGATTGATAGATAGGGGATAGATAAACAAATAGATTGATAGATGGTAGATCAGATAGGTAGATAAATAGACAGACAGACAGACAGACTATTAGACTAACAGACAATAGGCTAATACAGAAAATCGATGCCAGAGTGTTGGGTCATTACAATAGTTGTACTTGAAGATAAAGAGGAGCATTTCGAATTGGTTGATGGCCATAAGTTGTAAGAATTGCTAGTAAAGGAATAAAGTGCTCTGTGTGTAAAATTGTGGGCAACTCTAGTGAGGGATCTGATGATGAGAAAACAGTGAATTATCTTTCAGTAGAAATGTGCATTCTGTTGGAAATTGTACGGAAGATGATTCACATAAAACATAGGCAAAAATCGTGGCAACATTGTGTCTGTTCTCTATGACTGTGGAAAGTGTAACTTAAGAAAGCTGGGCTAGTTTATTTGCAGAAAGAGATTTCAGAACAGAATATTCAGGCTTTGGCATGGATTACTAAGTGCTTTTCATGAGGTTTTGAGTGACATTTGGGACCAGAGGAAGCAGAATGAAAAGACTGGAAAATTACTAGCGTGGTCAAGAAAGGAGGAAAACAGGTGCTTCGGACAGAGAATATGACACTTGAGCCATTTCTTACTAAAAGATAAACATGGAAAAGAGGAGCCCAGCGTGACAAATCAGGACAACAGAAATGTTGATTCAGAAGAATCTCAGGAATCTCTGTAGCCCCTTCTGAGAGGCCTATCTGTTGTATTTGTTGCAGAGACTCTCTAGGGCACAGTTTTGTTTGGAAATATCTGCAGGACGCTCTGCACATGCGAACCTCTTATGTTCTGCCTCCCTGGCAAAATGCTCTGAAGTTTCTGTAGTCATGGTTCAAGTGGGCCTGGGCGCAGATCCTCCCTGAGGCAGGCGTTGGTATTATCAACATCATGTTTTTGCAGGTGTAGAAAATAAAATTACTGAGTCATGGTTTCGTATAGAGAATCCTCAAAAGAAAGTCTGGCAGGTCATGAAAACGTGCACGGCTACACTGAGCACATACATGGCTCACTTGATGCAGTGATACTTCATGGAGCTGTGGATGCTGAGTGAGAACGGAAACCCCCCAACAGGTGAGCATCTCCTTGGGAAAGCTGCCAACATCACTGCGGAGCCTGAGAGAAAAACCACATGGTGTAAACTCTCAAAACCATAGCAATATGGCTGTCCATGCTCTAGGTCATCTGTCTTGCTGCATTTTATTCAGGATACCACATATGAAGATTTACAGCCTAATATGTTTCCTCAAAATTTTGTTCTTACTTTGGGCTGATTATATCTTCCCTTATCTAGTGTTGCCCTCATCTATATTTTTCTACTTATCTCTTCTGGAATAGGTATGTAATCTAGAGTGGTCCAACTATTGTATCTTTGAGGAATGCAACTTTTTAATTTTTACAGCAACTCACAGATGACAGAGTTTGACATGAGTCTCATATTGCATTTTGGATTTGGACTTTTAAGGATGAACAAGAAAGTTAACACCGTAGGATTATTAGTTTAAAATGCACTGTGAGATGGACATAACCCTCTGGAAATCAGGGGCAGAATGCTGTGGTCAGAACAGTGCTTGATTTTTCCCTATAAGTTCCTGTGATTGGAAGCTTGGTCTCAAGGCAGCAGTCTTGAGCAGGACTGTGAAACCTTTAAGAAGTAGGGTCTAGTGAGAAGCCTTCTATTGGACCTCCCCTCAGAAGCAATTAATGTATTTTCTCATAGGACTCTGTTTAGTTGTCTTGAGAGTGTTATTAAAAACGAGCCTCTCTCTCTCTGTCTCCCTACCTCTCTTCCTCCCTCCCTCCTTCCCTCTCTCTCCCCATTATTGTCTGTTTAGATTACGTTCCCTAATGTATCAGATTTATCAGATGATTATCAGTTTTCTGGAGCAGCAACAGTGCAAAATACGCCTTTGTCATCTTCACAAGTCTTAAACTCTCTGCATCTTAGACTTTTGCCCATGAATATCCCAACCAGCTTCTGTTTGTATTTTAACCTGAGTGGGTTGTAGCTGTCTACTCCCATTTCTCCCCTTCTTCTTCCAGTACCTGTCTCCTGAGGCCACCTCCTTGTCTTCGCGTTGCTGCAGAGAGACCTGAACAATGAGCAGCTTCTTTCTGTAAGACGTGCAGGCTGCTGTCTCACAGATTTAGTTGAGGATCTGGTCGCTTCTGTGAAAGGGGGGACTGACTTTAGGTGCAGAGTAGAGCATTTTCCTCTTCCAACTGTGGGAGAATCAGTCTTATTCTCATCTGTATCCCTAGTTCCTGGGAAAATGAAATATATGAAAGTTCAAGAAATGTGTGATGACAGAATAAGGAAATTAGCCTATCTTTCTGAGGTGCTCACCTCAGATGAATGTAAATAGCTAATTCTGTAAATTGCCATGAGAAACAAGCAAGCGAAATATAAAGGCAAAGACAGTGTTCTACCAAAACCTGTCTTCTAATGTTAAGTAGGACTGTAGATGTTTTGTAATCACCAAGAATTTGGAGTCAGTCAGAGATATGTTTGAATCCAAAATCTAACAGTAACTAGTTAGGGAGCCCAAAATACTCACCCCAAACATATCTCTTTCACATATTTTGAATTGAGTATTCAGAGATCATACCAACCCGTGATACATAATAGTAAAATGAAATTTAAATCCATTTACATTAGGAAATAGTGGGTGCAAGTAACGGGTTTTCCATAACATACTCCTCCTATTTAACTAGGGAGAGCTTTCACAGGAAGAAATGTGGGGGTGTTAATGTGGCACAGGGAGCGATTACTACAGGTAATTACCCGGAAAACTTTACTATTACCCAGAAAACTTCATCTGCATACCAGCATAACAGCTGGTCACTGCGCACCTCTGAACTCATCCTTTCAGAGCCTATGCCAACTTTCTCCCCTCAGAATTCTATCTTCCTATCTTTTGCATGGCCTCTTTATAAACTTCTACCATCTTGCCCCTGTTTAAATCACATTTTTTATATATGGATCCATGCTTTTTCCAAATGAATTTGTATGTTTTTTCCTTGTTAGTCTATCTATCGGCAAAGGCACACATAGAACAAAATTCTCAAAATGTCAGAGAACAAAAAAGTAAATCTAAACCTGCTCCATACTATATATATATAATTTGAGCAGGTGTGTTAATATGGATTAAGCATGTCTGATAACTAAATTAGCCAGTTGATTGGTTTAAGATAGTTGTGAGTATGGATAATATGAAGAATTATTTTGTAAATGTAATATAAGAGGAAAGAGGGAGGGCAGGCTTGCTCCACTGCTTCCTACCTGCCATGCCATGAGTTCTTTCTTCTCTGCCATTGCACCCTACCTTGGAGCTGGTGAACTACACCCTACTGTGAAGGCAGTTAACTATGCACTAAAATTTCTTAAAAATATGACCTAAAATAAGCCTTTGTCCTTCACATTGGGAGTATCAGTTAATTTTGTCTCACCACTGGCAAAGGAATCAGGACGTTTAGGAGGAAGTGAATGGTCAGTGGTTTTAACTGCTCAGAACTATTTCCAGGTTTTTGAAAAACACGTTAGGCAAAATTGTCACTGTGATCCAGATATCAGAAGTCTTATTTTACATCAAAGCTCAGGGGAAAATGTCATCTATCTATGTGACCTGAAAAATAGGAGATAAAAATTAGTTAACAAAAAGGAAATGAAACAGGATTTGTGTTTTCTTTGTTTTCATTAGTGGATAGTATATTGGGGATATATAAGAACCAGAGTATCAAAATTTAATCCCCTTTTGACTAATTTGCATTCAATGGAAAGAATCCTCTACTGTGAATCCCTTCTCAATCCTTGTGTTGGGATACTGAACCTGGCTGTATGAAAAAAGATCAAACTCATGACAGCTTCTACCAGCAAATCAAGGGAAGAATCTCTTGTATCCACCAAAATGTTATGAAAGTTCTTATAGACAGTGGCAAAAATTACTTGAAAATTCAAGACTAATACCCACCAATACAGATCTGGAAGTATAAGTGTTGAAAATCTATAGTGGGAGCAGATATAGGTCAATGATTTAACAGAGAGCCTGAGAGACTTTGAACATGGCCCAGGTGATAAAATATCTAGCATGGAAGTGGTAGATGCTGGCATATCAGGGAATCTAGTAGGAATGTATCAGCCAGTATGGCCTTTTCTGGCCATCAGCACATTCAACTGTATTCTAATATCACTGACACGTACTGAGAGCTATCAAAATACTTACTAATCACAAAAATCCCCCTTCGATGTGTGTTTGAATTTGAGGAGGAATCTGATTAAGAGTTCTTTTTTGGTAAAACCAGACAAAATTTGAATGAATAAACTGTGTGAAGTCTCTCAACTAGACCCTCGCCTAGCTAGGAGTGAAAAAATCCCCAGGCAGATCTGTCCTTCACACCTATGAAACCACTGCATTCAAAAGGAAACCAGAAGCTTCCCCACACAGCTCAGTCTGCAGAGAGCTGATTCTGTGAAAAACCACAAGAGACATGGTATGCTTCCCACCACCCCACCCCATACTCAACACTGGCCTGTATATCACTGAGTCCTAGACACCCTACTCAGAGATCCAACATTTTGTACCCCTCTCAGCCATGCCCCTTCCACTATCTCAACTCCCCAATACAACATGATCTCACTCCTTGCTCAGGGCCAATGGTCTCCCTGCCCTTACGCTGACCACACCAGTCTGCAGTAAAATCCTCACACGTTGCTTAAACTCTACCTGTCTTGCTGGTCTCAACTGTGCCTCGGTTTATACTACCATCTGAGGCTGAAACCTGAGAGATTGAGTCCCCTCCTAGGAGGGTCCAATCTGCCTCTCTGGACTCCCACTGGGGCACACTGAGACTGACTTTCACATCAGACCTCTGGCCCGTCTTGCCTCTACTTGCTGTTAGTCTTACTCTTCTCGTCAGCTCAGGTAAGTGTCATCTACATCCTGTCACCTCCTCCTGTCTCTGTCTCTTATCTGTGCTCTCTTCCTCACTCTAAGTGACTTTCTAGACCCAGCTGTATGGTGCTCCAAAAACTCACTACTCATCACACTCAGCCCTGGGAGTGTGACTCCATGACAGCTACCCAATTGCAGGATGCCTGGCTTAGTCACCTGTCTCCTCACTTGGCATAAAGAACTTATTAGAGGTGTCAGTTCTCTTATCTGAGTCACCTCCATTCAGCAGGTATCTAAAGCCACTATGGGCAACTTTCCTCCCTCTATTCCTGCTTCATCTCCCCTGCCATGCATTCTCAAAAAACTCAAACCTTTCCAACTTACTCCTGACCTGAAGCTAAAATGTCTCATCTATTTCTCTAACATGACATAGGTAAACTACAAGCTACATAACTGCTTCCAATGGCCACCCCATGGCACATTTCATTTTTCAGTCCTCCAAGACCTTGACAATTGTTGTCACAGGCTGGGAAAATGGTCTGCAATCCCATATATCTAGGTATTTTCTGCTCTCCAGACTCCCTTCCTTCTGTAACTCCTTTGACCCTGCTGAACTTCTGATTTCCACACATCCACTGGTTCCCTCTCTGCCCCCTCTGGGTACAAATTGGTCTTCCCTGCTGACCCTGGTTCCCTTCACCCTCCACCACATTCTCTTCCATCTACTGCTCTCCCTCCTCTGATTGGGTCCCCCCAACACCTTCCCCAGCCTCTCCATACACCTCCCCTATTTCTCCTTGAAAACCCCCATCCCATAGTCTCCGTCCCACACCCGAACTGCTCACTCCACTCGCTATAACACCCACTCTAGATGCTTCCTTAACCATCAACCCCTGCTGAACAACTCTGTCTCCATGAGGTTGGTGGTGCAGAAGGTATTGTCCAAGTCTGTGTTCCATTTTACCTCACTGACCTCTCTCAAACTGCTCACCACCTTGGCTCCTTTCCCTCTGACACATGCACTTGCAAGGAAGAGTTTCCACAGCTAGCTCAGACCTATCACCTTACTCTGGATGACATCACTGTCATCCTCACTCCCACCCTCTCCACCAAGGAACAAGGAATGAGAACAAATCTGAACCGCAGCCCAAGCATATGCTGATGATGCTGGTGCACCAAACCCCTGCTGAGGGATGGTGCCATTACTGTTCCCCAGGACAGACCCCAATGGGACTTTAACCAAAGCGATGAGGAAGAAACCTGCCCTGCTAAGAGGACTAGAGATTACATGATCACTTGCCCCATAGAGGGACTGAATAAAAGCAGCCCTCAAGTTGGTCAGGTATGTCAAACTTAAGGAGATTCCTCAAAAGAAGGATGAAAATCCAGCTCAGTTTATGGTCCGACTGGGAACCACCCTGAGAATTTGTACTACCCTCACTTTGGAAAGGCCAAAGAGACAATTGATTCTCCAAATGCAGTTTATCACCCAATTAGCTCCTAACACTGGCAGAAAAATTACAGAAACTTGAGACAGGCCTCAGATCCCACAATAGTGATTACTTTCCCAGGCCTTCAAGGTCTACAAAAACTGGGATAAGGCTGTCTGCCAGCAGTGTATCCCGGACTTACAATTACATGCCTCCACCGTGAGAAACACAAAACCCAAACATGGTGATTGCAAATTATCTAGGGGAACAAGGGGAGCTCCTCCCCTCCAGAACTCTGCCTTAAATGTCAGCAGTCAGGCCACTGGTGATCCCCGTTCCTGAGAAGAGTGCCCCAACATCAAGCCCCCTCCTGAGCCTTGGCCCACAGAAGGCAATCCTCACTGCTATTTGGGGTATACTGTGGCAACCAGGTTTGCTGTTAAGGCCCCTATAGAACATCCCACAGAACAATTTGGTTTTCTCTAAGCTGCTCATCTGGGCCTCTGAAAACTGACATGCTCTGAAAGTCTCAGACACACTCTGGACCATCACAGCTGCCAAAATGTGGGTAAATTTTGAGGTGTAAGACAAGACTATTTCATTCCTAACTGACAAAGGGGACAATCCACTCAAGCCTCCCTTCTTATCCAGCATAGCTCCTTTGGGCTGACATTTCTTTTGTGGGGATTAGCAGTTCCATATCTAGGCTTCACAAGACCCCCCTGCTCCCCTGACAGCTACAGAACCACATGTTGTCCCGTACCTTCCAAGTCATCATGACCTACCTCATCCCACTCCTCAAGAGAGATAACTTAACAAAACTGTCCATTATTCTAACATCCCTAGTTTGAATATACCCCCTTGCCTTCCTGTTCTTCCCTCCTCACTCCCATCCTCCAACACTTCTCCCACCTTAAGCCCATGAGTCTGGGATATCGCTACCCTTCTCTTGCCACACACCAAGCCCCCCTCCTTATATCTCCTAAAGATGATCTTCGGTATCCTGCGAAAAGGAAATACCACCTACCTGACTTGGCTCTCAGAGGACTAAAACCTATCATCACACATATCCTCAAACACATACTCACACCCATGGATTTTCCTTTAACACCCACAACCTCGTCCTCAAAATATCAGATCAGTCATACCATCTGGTCCAAGACGTCTGAGCCATTGAACA
Organism: Dinomys branickii; assembly: GCA_004027595.1. Lineage (NCBI taxonomy): Eukaryota > Metazoa > Chordata > Mammalia > Rodentia > Dinomyidae > Dinomys > Dinomys branickii. The sequence continues at coordinate 12,546 of PVLD010023134.1, read as the reverse complement.
GATTGTGATCTCTATGCACATTATGATCAGCAATCCCTGCACCATCATGTCCTCCATCGCTTCATCCACCACCCACAACACCATCCTAAATCTGGAAGAATCCTTCTTTCCATACTCTTTCATTCTAAATCACAGCCACTCTTCCCTTCAGATGAAGGCATTCCTTCCATGCATCCTTTCAGAAGGTGAAACAGGCTATAACCCTGAACTCTGCTGCATCTATTCCTGACCTCGCTCAGTCTTTCCTCTTTCTCACAGCAGAAAAACAGTTGTGAGCTGCTGCAGTGTTGAGTCAAGGATTGACACCTCACCTGATTGCCTTCCTATTATGACAACTAGACTGCACCATCAAGGGGCGGCCCGCCTGCTGTGAGCAGGTGTCGCTGCTGCACCTATGCTCTTGGAGGCCATAAAGATTTCCCTCCATGATCCCATCACCTTGTACTCCTCCCCTGACATGCGCACCTTCCTTACCTCCTCCCGTGTCCAACCTGAGGGATAATCTTGGGGGATAATATTTGAAATCATGTACTGTATGAGAGCCTCAGCCTCTTCAGAGTTCGTGGAGAATGTTTCCATGCATTCTGTACATGATTCCAGCCAGACTAGGAGAAATTTTAATTTTTTAACTTGGGAAACATGTGCAAAGCCAATTTCCCAGTCTTGGGTTGCGGGACTAAATCCACAGCTTTGGAGGGTTTGGTACGGGGGTGGTACGTCAGTATCCCGACTTACTCTCAGCTTCATGGCTCCTCCAGCTGTGTTTTCTTCCTTGAACTCCCACCATTACTCTGGCCCCAGTCCCTAGTTTTAAACCTGCAACCCCCTGATTCCTCTCACAATCACAAGATTCTACATATGCTGCTTGGGAGCGTGACTGCCTCACATCATACAATGACACAACAGGCTCCTCCCTCACATCTCAGACCTCTCCATACAGCCCCAGAACACCCCTGGTTCGTAGATGGCAGTTCAGACAAAGCCTTCGCCACTTTTGTGGTGACAGCCAGATTCGCAATAGTTACAAGTGACACAAAGATTGAGGCCCAAACTCTTCCTCACATGCCACCTGGCAGTAGGCTGGACTCATAACTCTGCCCAAGGCCTCACCCTGGGAGAAGGAAGCATAGCTCTATCTACACAGACTCAGAATATGCTTTTGCACACCCTTCACAACTGTGCAGAAATATAGACAGTAAGAGGATTGCTTACCAGCACAGGAGCCTCCATCATCAGTTCACACTTAATGAAGGCACTCCTAGAGGTGGCATTCCTGCCTACCCAAGCAGGAATGATTCACTGTAAGGGACATCAAAAACCCACAGGCCTCACCACACAGGGAAACACTTTCACAGACCAGACAGCCAAGGAGGCTGCTGCTTCTGCCATCACTCTCCCCACCAGAGCCCATACCTCTTCCCGACAGGCATCACCCACACATATTTCTCACAGTAGCAGGCACTTCCCAGCTCGGAGGGATGGTTCCTTGACCAATGAAAATAGCTCCTTCCCACCTCCCAGACTCATCAGATTCTCTCCTCCCCCCACGACAGTTTTCACATAGTCTCCAAATGCCTCAGCCGTTTACTCCAGCCTCGAACTTCAGCCGCCTCCTGGAAGACTGTGCTGAAATACATCGCTGTGTGCTGTCCAGTGTATCCACTCATTCTACCAACAAGGCTTTCTTCACCACCCCCTTACCCAACCCACCGAGCCTGTGGATTTACCGCCCCCCCGAAGAATGGGAAATTGACTTTATACATTTTTCCCATGTAAAAAAATTAAAATATCTCCTAGTCTAGCTAGAATCATGTACAGGATGGGTGGAGGTATTGTCCACCAACTCTGAAAAGGCTGAGGCCATCATACAGTGCTTCTTCTCAAATATCATCCCCCCATTTGGTGTCTCTACCTCAATCCAATCAGATAATTGGCCAGAATTTACTGCTCAAATAAACCTAGAGGTCTTCAAGTCTCTTGGAATAGACTGGATGCTCCACACTCCCTACAGGCCCCAGTACTCAGGAACAGTATACAAAGCCAATAAACTAGTTAAGGCCCAACTCACAAAACTCTCCCTAAAACTAAAAAAGATTGGATGTTCCTGCTCCCTATTGCTCTCCTTAGACTCAGGGCAGCCCTACAAATACACAGGCTACAACTTCTTCAAACTGCTATATGCCCGCTCCTTTCTTCAGGGCTCCTTCAGTACCACTGAAACCAAGCCCCTGCAGACCTTTCCCATCCCTTCAGTTAGCCAGACAACAGATCCCAAGACAGCAAGTCTCATCTTATCTTCTCCCAACATCCAGCCACAACAGCATGACCTTGCTGGTAGATCAGTTTTCGCAAAACACTTACACTCTCGACCCTTAAAACCCAAATGGACAGGTCCCCACAGAGATATCTACAGCAGTGCAATGGCAGCCCATCTATAGGGTCTACCCCACTGGGTTCCTCACTCTCGCCTAAAACTCTACTCTGTGACCTGCTTCCCGACCACGACTAAGACCTCACTGTAAAAGATTCTCTCTGGAAATCACAAGTGCTCTCCCCACCTGCTTGCGTTTCACCCCCATTCTTGAAGAGGAGATGCCCAGTCTGATCTGCCATTTATCAGCTCCCTAAGGCAGGCCCTTGCCCACATCCCTCAGGCCCAGTTGCTGGAACCTCGCATGCCCTGAGCACAACACCTCCTTCTCCATCTCTGTCAATCCATAGTGTAGAGTCAGTTCTCCCTTGGGTTGAACACATCATCCAAGGAACCTCTCCCTATCTCTTCGGATGAGGAAGTTCTTCTGTTCACCCTCCTCCCAGCCCTCTGCTTGGCCAAAGAACTCCTACATTTCACCTATCTTCAACTCCTAACCCAGTTAGCCCACATCCTTTCACAACTCCTAAAGTCCAACCTTGCCTTATGCGTAGGTTTCCTTTCTTTTTGCAAGAAATCTGGCACAACATACCCTGGTTTCACCCCCAGTCCAACTACTTAGAATCCCGCCACTCCTGGACTGAGGATCTCGCCTTCAAGGGACTGTCCATGACTCCTCTCTGGAAAAAACCCAGCCTTTGCACTTTCCTACTCATGTTTTACCTAACTTTGCCAAATACCTAGCTTACCTCGTGTATTGCCATCTTTCCTTCCTACGCACATTCATACCTCTAGCTCTCACTTACTGCCGGCCTTCAGTGGCCCTAACTGACTGAACAGCAGAAAAACGTGCCTCTTATCAGTTATATTCCTTTTTCCTATGGGACTGATACTGCTTCCGTTGTGCATTCTCACGCACTATCCTCAATAAAACACCCTCACCACTTACACCCCGATGACTCCACCTGAGCAATGCCTCTCCCAAGGGAGTCTTTTCATCAGCATCTTCCTCCTGCTGATCAGGCTCCTAATCACCCTGCTATACGTCTTCGATCCTCAGCCCCAGAATGACATGCACGTCCCTGCCCCAACTGCTCAGAACCCAAATGCATCCCTAGGCCCAGACAACCCCTGGAGCCACCCTCTTACCTAAATAAAACTATGAACCTGGCCCATTCTCTACTAAATCACTCTCAACCCTCACTGGCAAAAGATTGCTCAACTTGCCTCTCTGCTTCCCCCTCCTCCTCCGAAGGTTTCACCAGCCCCCACCTGCGGCCATGGCTGGGGCCATATGGTTTCCCACTTTTGAGGCACATACTTGGGATGCTGAGGCCCAGAGGAACACCATTCTCGTGAGATCTAATGCACCAAAATGCCATCACATCACAGGACCAGTAGCCAAAGGAACAAAAATTCTTTCAAAGTCACCCTATGCTTCCTCAGAAGGGGCACCCCAGGAGGGTCCATAAGAGACTTACCCCCTCCTAGTGCAAATTTACTCTAAACATCCACTTTCCTAGTGACCACAAGAGCATGGCATTTGACTCGGTCCACTAGGCCTCCCCAGAACAGAAATACACACGCTCAAGCATAAACTCCCAGTTCTGCTCTTCCTACCAACTTCTGTACTTCACATTTCATCTTTGATCTCCTGCAGCAGCTCACCCACCCCCACGGGCCGAACAGCCCAACTGGAATACCACCACTGCCAAAAGCCTCCTACTGCCCAACATGAAGAACTGTCAACAGCTGCTTGTTGACATAATAAGATTTACTTACACTGGCAGGATAAAACTAAAGGTGCCACCTAAAGGGAACATCCAGGTTCCACTACACCTCTTACTGGTAACATGCTCACCACCAGCATAGAACTATGGCAAACTGAGGGTTCTAACATAAAAAAGCATTTTTATGATGCATAATATTTTCTGCCTAAACGCATCTGGGGCCTTCTGGCTGTGCAGAACTTCCTCTTATATCTCTCTGCCCACAAACTGGGCTGAAACATGTAACCTAATAGTCCTGGCTCCAAAAATGGATATAGCCCCTGAGCAATGTGAGCTCCTGGATCCTGTGCAGACCCCTTCAGATACTGATCATGATCTGCAATGCTCATGCCCCTGTAGTAGACCTTGGAATCTCCTCTGATGTGCGAATAGGAGTGGCAGGGGTGGTTGTCTCCACCACAGACCACCAGCAGACCTCAGATAAAATGTCAGAGGGACTTGGGAAGATTTCTTATTTTGCACTGGCCTTTAGAAAGGATGTACATTCCTTGGTTAGGGTTTTCCTCCAGAACCATCAGGCCCTGTATCTACCCACCGCAGCAAAGTTGCTACCTGTATCTTCCTTGGAGGGAAATGCTGCTTCGATATTAACAAGTCAGAATTTATCTATCGAACAGTCCAGAGTCTCCAGGAATAAGCATCAAGGCAAAGGGTTACTTCACTATGGGTTGAGAAGGAGGCTTCTGCCAAACCAGCTGGACATCCTGACCTTTTCCTGTATTCAGGCCCTTGCCCAGTCTTTCTGCTGTTACTGTTTGGACATTGCATAGTAAGATTCTTAAGAGATTTCATCCAAGGACAGAGTCAATCCATAATATCCAGACAGCTCCTTCTGATGGCCCATTACACCACTGTCCCACAGGAATCCCAAGCTGACCAGGAGCAAGAACCAAAGCTCATCATGCTCCTGGTTCTCCATCATCTCATCCAGATCTCACACCCTGTCATGTTGCCAACAGCCCAGACCTCTCCTGCTTCATTTATTCTGTCTTTCTTTTCTAGGATGCCCACACAGCCCCTGCCCCCAGTCGTGGCTAAAGAAGTGCTAGGATACTATACCACTTACCTCTCCTCTTTCTCAATAACACAACAGAGGAAAGCCAGGAGTGTGAACTGGTCAGCAGCCCAGTTAGGAGAGGAATACTCTGCAACCAGATTTGTTTTTTACATCTGTGAAAGGAAGGAAGTCAACAGGAAGCTAGCAGCTGCCCTACACAGCTCAACCAGCAGAGAGCTGATTCCGTGAAAAGCCACAACTGACATCCTGTGTCTGCCAGGGCCCACCCCATACACAACACCGCCCTGTCTATGAGAGAACCCCCAACCCCCTACTGGAAGACCCAAAATTATGCACCCCATCAGCCATGCCCCTCTATCTCCCTTGCCTAAACTCCTCTGTAGCTCTTGCTCGGGCCAATGGTCTTTTCCTCTTTGGCCTGACCACATCAGTCTGCAATAAAATCCTCACAGGTTGCTTAAACTCTGCCTGCCTGCTTTAAACTCTCAATTATGCCTCAGTGTGCTATGTTCATATGCACTAACCCTAAATAATATTGATTTGATTTTTCAAGAGCAAAACTGCATACATAAACTAAAGTACTGTTTGCCATTCCTGGGTAATACAAATTGGAATCTAGGATTATATGCCATCTAAATTAATATAGGAATAAATAAAACTATTAGCAGATAAACCGTGGCTATGTAATGAAAAATTAGAAAATATCTGTAACTAAAATTTGAACTGGTCTAATACAGTAATAGCATCAGGGACGAGGATAATGTGTGTGTGGTGCCGCTGAGTGAATGTGTAGCAAAGCGATGGACAAATGTATTTGAATGTGCAGTTGTGCTGAGTACTTTTTGGTCAGAAATTTCTCACCTTCAATTCCATTCACCGCCATATTCAACAGGATAATTAACATCTAACCTTGGCTTCCTCCCTCTGCTCCCGCAGGATAAAGTGTCCTGAGCTCCTTCAAAATATTAGTACCTCTACCTTCCCCTTCTTTTCTCATTTCTTTACTTTCCCTTCTTTCCTTCCCTCCTCCCCTCTCCCTTGTCACTCTCCCCAACTGAACATTTTCCTCCTATTTCACAATATCTATTATGTATTTTGGCCCTTACTTACACTTACAGGTTCTTTTCTTTCTTTCCTTTTTTTTTTTTTTTTTTTTTTTTTTTTTTTTTTTTTGTACCCGGAATCAAACTCAGGACCTTTCACTACCCAGACAGGAGCTGTGTCGCTGAGCTATATCCCCGCCCAACACTTACAGTTTCTTACACCAGAGAAACAGTGGAATATCCACACGTGTGTACAGTTTATTTCACTAAAGAGTATGGATTCAAGGTGCATCCGTTTTCCTAGAAATGTCTCCAGTGTATCCTTCAACTCTGCCTTCTAAATCCTGTTCCTACTTACTTCATTTTGAGTCCTATTTTGCATATTTCTTTCTATGTTCAGAATCTTAACTTCCTGCTTTATTTACTTTAGATAATTTAGCTGAGGTCTTCCCATTGTATTGAAATGAAATTTCGATCCTGACTAGATTTTTACATTCTTTATATTTCCCTTATTACAAGATTTTCTAACAACTGTTTAAAGGAGTAAATAGGTCTCTACAAATAATTATTGATAAAATGCAATGATGAATACATCTCATCCTGTTGTTATCCTTAGCACTTCTTTGCCCTGGAAAGTAAGTTCTCTATAAGCCTGATATGTTGATACCATCAAGCCCAGAAATTTCTCTTTTACCCTCTCATTAAAGAGGGTAAAGTGCTCTCTCTATTGAATCTCTTTTTTGTACCCCTCTAATAAAGTGCCTTTTAGCACATATGATCATACAAATAAAAGAAAATAGAGATTTAGCAAAGAGATGTTAAAAGTTCAAGAATTTATTCCAAAAATCTTTTGAACACTTTCAGATTGCTAGGAAATGTTCAAGGTGTGGTGTGCAACTTGATAATAAGACAGATGAAATTCTTGTCCTCATCAGTTTGCAATTTGATAAGTAAAACACACTATCAACTTGTCAACACATCAATAAGCTAAATAATTTTAGAGTGTCTCACATGCTAAGAAAACAACAAGCAATTAAAATAGAAATAGCTTAGGGCTACTTTAGAAATACATATATCTTCGTGTGTTGCGGTTACTGATAAACATATGCAGTTGTAGGCTCTTCCTGCGCTGTTTTTCAGTTTGATGAACTTTGAGTTTGCCTTGCACTCTCAGCCTCCTGAACTCTTAGTATTCCCTCCGGTTCGGAGCTGCTTGGTAGGTTTGGCGAACTATGTAAAATAGCTTATTCAACTAGAAAGTCAGCATAAATACCTCCCACTCACAATCATGCCAACTTTTTAAGGAACATTTTGAGGAGGGAATCCCCAACAAAGATGTACTTTGAACTTTTAGTGCTTTCTCTAGCTGTTTTCCGCAACTGTGCTCCTTATGACATACATGGCTGCTCAGTACGAGAAACACGTGACTCTGCTTTCTTTTTCCTTCTCTTGGTTCATTCTCCACACGGCCCCCTCAAAATAATTTATTTCTTTTTCTACATTTTGAAAACTGTTCATTTATTTATAACACTGTAAAATTACTCAACCCTCATATCAAAGATCCTTGTAATCTAGTAATAATCTACCTCCATGATTGCTTGACCCCATTCTCTTTCTAATAACTCTCTTCCCTTAGAAGCCACACTGCTCCATTTCCTGTCCTCTTCAAATGTGCTTCTGACTTTCTGTATGATGTATAAAGATCTTTTCCCATTAACTCTTTCCTTGGGCTCAGGTCAAGTTTGTGTTCATTTGTGGATGCTTTCATTAATAATGCAGGTCAAGGGAGTTGCTTTCTTTTCTGTGTTTGTAATAGTAAAACCTGCTGCTCACATGAGTCTTGGGAACAATGATAAGTTTTACCTAAACTCTTTTCATTCCTGGAAATCTGCTATGATTAAAAAATAGCTTCACTTTCTTCTGTTTTGAAAAAGGCCTTACTTTTCCCCCTAAAATCAGGAGCAAGACAAGGATTCCACTATCACAATTTTTATTTAACCTGATACTTGAACTATTAGCCACAGTAATCAGATAAAAGAAACAAAAAAATACATATAGGAAAGGAAGAATGATCATTATTTGCAGGTGACCTGACAAAAGGAACTCCACCTAAAATTCTTAGAACTAATAACCAATGTCAGCAGATAGCAGATACTGGAACAGCACACAGAAATCATTAGCACTTGTGCACACCAACAATGAATGAAATGAGGACATTATGAAAATAATGCCAGTTACAATAGCTTTGAGCAAAATGGAATACCTAGGAAATGTCCTAACCAAGGAAGTGAAAGATCTCTACAGAGAAAAACTGCAGTACTCTGAAGGAGGAGAACAAAGAGAAGGTCAGAAAATGGAAAGATGTCCTCTGCTCCTAGAGAAGCAGCATCAGCACTGACAAAATGGCCAAACTGAAAAACTGTTGCACAGGTTCAGTGCAGTGCCAACTACAATACCAACAAAATACTTTACAGAACTTTTAAAGAAATCCTAAAGTTTATATGCAACCAGAAGAGACTTTGAAAAAAAAACAATTTTGCAACAAGAGTAAAGGAGGACTTTCAATACCTGCCTTCAAACTATACTACAAAGCAATAGTGATAAAACAAAAAAATCTCATGGTCAGGGAATAAAACAGATACATGGAACAGTGGAACAAATAGAGGATAGAGAAACATCTCCAGCTACATTTGGCTGTTTGATATTTGGTGTAGGGACCAAAAGCATATGTTGGAGGAACGGTAGCCCATTCAGCAAGTGGTGCTTGGCAAGCTGTGTATCTGTCTGCAGAAGATGGAAACTAGACCCTTATCTCTCACCATATACTAAATTAAAATCAAAGTGATCAAAGTTCTAAACATTAAAACAGAAACAATATGCAAACCGGAAGATAAAGTAGGTAAAACATTTGAAGACAGGTATAGGAAAGGATTTTTTTAATAGAACCTCAATTGCACAAGAAATAACAGCAACAATCCACTAGTGAGATTCTACTGGACTAAAGCTCTGTGCAACAAAAAAATCAATTCGTGGAGTGAAGACACAACCTACAGAGTGAAAACACATTTTGTCAGTTTTTTTCAGACAAAAGACTACTATTAAGAATATATAAATAGGGCTGGGGATATAGCTCAGTGGAATAAGCGCTTGCCTAGCAAGTGCAGGGTCCTGAGTTCGATCCCCAGTACCGCAAAAAAAAAAAAAAAATGTTAAGAATATATAAATAACAAAAATTAAACCTCCTAATAATTAAAGACCAAATGGAGAAGGGAAATGAACAGGCACTTCACAGAGAAAGAAATACAAATTGTCAACAAATATATGAAAAATATGCCACATTCTGGTCATTGTGAAAATGAAAATTGAAACATCGCTAAGAGTCGATCTTACTCTGCATTGAATGGCAGTCATGAAATCAAACAATAACTAGTGGTGGAGTGGCTCTGGTGCAGAAGAACTCTCCTTCATGGCTGGTGGGGGTGAAAATCGTACAAACATCATGCAAACCAGAAAACTAAAGTTAGAGATTCCACATGACCCAGTGATCCCTTCTTGGTATCTGCCCCAAGGAGCTTAAGGCATCACACTACAGTGATACAGGTATACTGATGTTTATGGCAGCACTGTTAATAACAGCTTCATGCTGGAAGCAGCCTGTATACCCATCAATGGATGACTGGGTAAAAAAATTAGGTATTGACAAAGTGGAACACTATTCAGTTATAAAGAATGATGAGTTAGAGACATTTGTAAGAAAATGCACAAACTTGTGAAATATAATGTTGAGTGAAATAAAGCAGACCCATGAGCTTAAACACGATATTGTATTTCTCATTACAATGAGGCAAAGTTCAAATAAAAGTAATAAAGGATGGATAGAAGGGGCCGAGGCAATGCGTCTCTTACAGTATGAAAGTGGGCCAAGGACACAAGGGTGAGGATGAGGAGAAGGGAAAGAGGAAATAAGAAGGATACATATGTGCCATGTAAAGGACCTAATACCCTAAATGAGTGTAAACATTGTATGACAAAACATGAGGTAAGATTAAAAGTATGAATAAGAATGAAAGTTGAGAAAGGGGAATAGAGGAAGGGGAAGGAGGGGATGAGAGCACAAGGAGATTTTAAAAAAGAAGAAACAAACTGCATTATATACATATACCCACTCCCCAGGGTGATCGTAGACTGCATATGCTATAAACACGTACTAATGAAAAAATTTTTTAAAGTTAAAACAGGGTCAATGCAAAGAACCTCATATGATTTAGCTAAGATATCTGTTTCCCTTTGTTTTCTCAGAAAGTTATAATTGATCAGACACAATTGAAATTCCCATTCTTTGATTAATAAATAATTAACTGCACTATTTATCCTCACAGACCAATAGAAAAATATCCCTGTTAGTTCAACAAAACCTTAGTTAACTTTTATTTTTCCTCCATTCCCTTGCAATCTAACCTATCCATTCCCTAACCTGACATAAAACTCCTCCTTCCTGATGTGCCCTAATAATGTCTTGACCTCAGGAAAACTTGATTATCCCTGCATCCCGTACTCAGTCTACTCCTAGCCTGGTTGATTCTTCCTGCCTCATTGAAAAAAACTTCCTACCCGGGCTTAGAAATGTTTGTAGTTCTCCCTGCTGTATTTTCCCTACTGCAATAACCTCACATGTTGCAACAATTCTTTCAAACAAAGTTTGTACTGGTCTAATTATGGATTCCTGTTTACTTGATAATATATTTCATCAAATTATTTCTTAACCATAAGTTAAAACACTCTTTTTCCATATCTGTAGCTATTTCCCGTAACAAAGATTATGACAAGTTCATATTTGTGTTCTTTACTTGTCTTAATCTAAGAGTCTCTGTTGGTTCCTTCCGTCTCTTTCCATCAGTTCCTGTTTCTATTTTCATCTCCAGATCTGATGTTACAGCTTTCTCTCTACCCAGTTTCCCATCTTCACCTTCTTGCCTCCTCGAGTGTCTTGTCTTCAGTTTGTTCCAGAGAGACCTGCACAGATAGCGAGTTCTTTCCCCGTGGTTGTCAAGATGTTGACTCACAGCTTCAGCTCAGGCTGTGATTGTTTATTTAAGAAAAGGCCTGAGTTTCTTTTCATGGCAGGAAGTTTCACTTCCCTTCTAAGTATCGCAGTTTGTGTATATTGGCTTGTTGATAGGAGTGATGGCGTGTTACCCAACAATGTTTTCTGCCATGGAAGCCCTGGTACTGGGTTTCATTTCTAAGATTTGGATTTCTCCCCCCCTCCTCCAAGCAGGTAGCGTCTTTTTTGAAGTTAGGCTTCTTGGAATCGCAAAAGGGAAATTGCACAATGGATTGCTTACTTCCAGCCTTCTTCAACACATCTTTTTGCTTTATTCCACAAAAATAGGCATTATAATACTTTACCTGTTATTTTTATGTCTTATGTTTGTTTTTTGTTCCATACTTAGCTCTTCAACCTGGTTTATCAGTGGGAAAGAACTGACTGAAGAACTTATTTAGCAGCAAACTTGCAGAAAGTTAAATACTTTTTATTGGTTACTTTATTATCACACAATAATTATACTAGAAAATAACATCATCAACATATGGCACAGACCAGCCCAGTCAGTGACACCCTGCCCCCCAAGTGACCCACTAAGTCCCAATCGTCAGTGTCACACACGCACCAGAAATAGTGATAGTAAGTTAGGTAAACCAGCAGCGCGGTTCTGCACACAGACATGCAGAATACACTGGACAGGTGGGATTACAGCTCCTGTTTAATTGTTGTTTTACCAAAGGATGTGGACAAAACTCCAGCACAGAACACCAATCCCAACCACCAATCAAAAGACAAGAACAGCACTATACCCAGCAGAAGTCCCACCACAAACCCGCCGGGACTACATGACTCATTTCTGGAATCTGACTGGAAACTAAAAGGAAACTGGGAACCATAGCAGAATTTGGCTCCACCTACTTTTCTGTGTTGGTTTGACCGCCTTTGTTTTTCCGTTTGAATGGGGTCTTTATTGGTTTACTTTACATTAGTTTGAGCTACTTTTATTTTCTATGGTTATTTTTGTTTTCTGGGTTTCTGTTCTTTTTCTCGTTTTTTCTTTGCTCTTTCTTCTTTTTTTTTTTTATTTTAGAAACATAAAAGTACAAAAACATATTGACAGACACCCATTATCATAGAAAATAGTACAATCACAACTAATCTATAGACAAGGTGATATGGTCTCAACAGTAGTTGTTGCTTTATCGATTGATATCTTCGAATTGTAGATGTATGGACCCATATACAGACATGCAAATTTAGTCAGACAGTTGATCCTC